>JBBBDQ010001112.1:67500-326635 GCA_037127315.1 Ascarosepion bandense | reverse complement strand
AGGATATCTGTGGACAACTCCGGCCAGAATGCTAGTGACTGTGACAAAAGTGGAATTTGTGCAGCCACCGACGACGAGGAACAATCCCTCGGAAAAAATAATGAAGACACTAGTGATAGTGACACTATAGTGGAAGGCACAATAACAGCCCAAACAGTTAACAAAACCCAACAGGAAAAGACTTTGTCCCCTTCCATTGCCAAAAACTGTGATAATAAATATGCTAGAGACTCTAGTAGCAAAAGTAGTTCTGTTAAGAAAACAACTGAAAACAAAGAACAACTTCACTCGGTTATCCAAGGCAGTACTAGACAGTTGCGTAGAAGTTTGAGAAATTGTCGTTCAAATGCTCAAAAGTCCCTAATCTCACCAGAGCTATCCATTCAGAAACGAGTGGATGAAGACTTGGCTTCTTCTCCACCTAACTATACGTGTCCATATTGTGGCATTATAAAAAACAGTCCAGCTGAGTTGACCAGACATGTTAACAAACATACCAAAGAAAAATCTTTTGTCTGTGAGGTGAGTAGCATCTTTTTTCTACATCTATTAGATTTCTAGATGTGGGCAAACTTTTGAACCCAAACTGTTTTATTCTGGGAACAAACCATATATTTAATATTTTGACAGAGGGAAAATAGTTTCATATTTGAAATTTTTGCTCCATGAAATATTTCAGTTCTTTCAGCAGAATATTTAATCTTTATGATTTGTGAACACATTTTCATTTACAGAGTAACTACCAATGCTGCTGTTTCTAGACTAGATTAACTTTTTGCTGTCAGATTTTTTACTCAAATATTGACATAGAAAAGTTGATTGAAAAGTTTGTAGTCTGTCATGAAATGATACTGGGATCCAAATTTGTATGTTATGCTTCACTCTTTAGATGATTTCTCATTTTACAAAATTGAATAATATAGAGTTAGTAGTAAGACCCATTTGAGAAAACTGGATAAAGATGATTGCTATCAAGATTTTGCAAATAGTTTAATTACCAAACAAACACAAGAAAAATATGCTAATTCCAGAATAGGAAGATAACCTCAGGTCAGATGCAGAATGAAATTAATTCTGTGCATGATGAACAATTTATAACTAACCATTCAGTATATCCTTTGTAAACATAACAGTTCAAGCCATTCCAATAAGCTGTTCATGACATTAGTCTGAGCATGTTGATGGCCACAGTTTCTGATGAAAATATTACGCTACATCTCTTTGTCTATACTTCTGAAATGAGGTAGTATTTACACTATTTACATTATGTGGACTATTGTCCTCATATTTATTGCCATGTTTATGACATTTTGGCTATTGTATGCTCCGGCCTTCTTCAGGTGCTAGGAATTTTGAACCAAATCCTTTATTACGATCACTGGGATATATCATTCTCATTCTTTGTGTGAAGCCACTTCTGATAGCCATGATTTATCTCTCGTTAACTTAACTCGCTAATTTATTTGTTCACCACTGCTGTACCACAGCTCTAATGAATATGTAAAGAAGGGTGCATGAGGATAACAAGCCTTGGTCTGTCTACCCTATGTGAAGGGATTATTGGAGAAAATACAAAAGATCTGTGGTCCATGTAACATCGGGATGACCTTCAGAAGTGGTTTTTACACTTCACAGGTACCTCTTTTGAGTAAGATCCCCAACAGAGGAGAACATGACTAGGCAGTAGCATGAGGAGATATAGAAAAGTCAGACATAGCTGACTACACATGAAGGAAGAAAGGGGATCACTGCCCCCTATGGGATGAATTTGAAATAGAGAACACCACTGGAAACTACATAAACTAAAGGAATCAGCACATACACTAGGCTACAAAAATCTCCTAAGCCAACCTAGCATAGAAATGAATACAATATGGGAACCAGTAATACAGAGTGCTAGAGAAAATCATTAGCATCAAAATTGCAATATGAACTCTGGTAAAAAATGGTTACTTAGACATTAGGTTTTATAAGTCCCAGAAATTCACATGCTGTTGTCCTCAAGGACACATGGCCCAGTGGATATAAATGTTGGTTAGTTCCAGTGACTTGACCCAAAGAGTTGTGAGGCTACAGCAGTGGTGAACAAATAACTTAGAGATTTAAGTTAAAGGAAGATAAAATGTCTTCACACATGGAATGAAAATGATATACACCAATTATTGTAATAAGGGGTTTGGTTTGAAATTCAAGCATTTGAAGAAAGCCAGAGTGTACAACGGCCAAAACATGATAAACATGTCAACAAAAATGAAGATAATAGTCTGAATCATGTTAATAATGTACACTCATTTTTAATTTTTCTTCCTTTTTAGACAATTTAACAAAGGGATTCGCAGGGATTGCACTATTAATATGTATAATATTTCATTTACTATGTATAAATTATGATATTTTATGTGTTACAACAGTTCTATGAATTTTACTGAATTTTCAAGTTTCATATTATCAACCAAGTTGCTGAAACTGTGACAAATATTGCATTCTAACTAGGAAATATGATTACAGAATGTGCACAAAGTTTGCAAAAACAAATATATGGAAAAATATCATTGTAATAATGATAATGTTATAATGACAGCATCAATGTGAACTGTATGCTCCATTTTCTGAAACTATTTGTAAGTCATTCATCTGTCCTGGTAAATTACCATATGCCAATAAGGCTCCTTTTTCAGAATGCTCCACAGTTTTTCAATTCTGTTACAGTCAGATGAATAAATCAGCCACTTCATCAAAAATGTGTCTTTGAAACCCATTTTATTCAAATATATATATTAGTTTTTTTTACCAAATGTAATGGAGAATTTATCATACATCTGAAAGTGTTTGGCAGTAAATCATTTTATGTCTGATCAATCATCTTGATAACATCTAGAACTCACTAGGGGTCCACCACCTGTAATCACACCACATATGAAACCTATGAAGGTCATTTCTACCAGCAGCCACTCAGCTTTTCCTTCCAAAGTCAGAATGGTTGGAAAAGTGGTTTTCCTGTATTTTGTTGCCAATTTCATTTGATGTTTTCCTAATGGATGTATTTAAAAAGCCTTGTGATCAGTCTCACATTTTGAAAACACAAGTATTTTTTAATTTTTGATACCTCCTCAGTCACAATGCATAAAAAAAAAAATCATAGCTTGACAAATAAAAGAAGATATGGAAATGACATTGCTTTTTTCAAATCTGCATCAGTTATTCAGGATCTTCAATAGACTTTTTCAAAGTTTAGTGCTATTTGCTGATCCTTTTAGCAATTTTCAGTGTTGCAAATTCCGAAGTTATTAAACACTTCTCTTTATCTGTGAACTCAATCTTCCAAACCATTTTAAAGCTCCAAATTCTCAATGTGGCTATTATTTTGAGACTTCAAAATTCCATACATTTAATTCAAACGGCTGCCATTTGTTTACATCTATGTAGAATGATTTCATCTTAAGTGCACAGATAAATGTTGCCATCATTCAACAAAGAAACTTTTAAATTCCAGTACTTATTTTAGACAATGATGAAAGTGAAAGTGAGATACAATGTTTGTCTCATAAAATGTGTGACTTTGATCCACTTCCTTTTAGTCTACATAAGATAAACAAATAAATTTAACTCTCATAATTTATTAGTAGAAATAAGGTTTAAATAAGGAATCAGTTTTAAATAAATTCCCTTTTAATTGTTTGCAACTTTTTTGATTTGATATGCTAATCCCCCAAATTTATTCACATACTTCCTTGTACATTGAGATAAACCCTGGTGTTTCTGTGTAACGCTTATAGCTTTTGCACTTTCCTACATTTTATTATGTGTAAAAATTTAAACTGCATTTGCTCTGTGATCAATTTTTAATGCTGCTCTTAACCCAGGTTAAAGTAAATATTTTTGTTAGTTTTCACATGTTTTTCTGAACACTGAACTGGTTAAAAATGATCAACTCTATTTAGGCTAGTCTCAAGCTCAAATCTCTGCAGAAGATTTCGTGTAAAATTTTTATTCAGTTACCAGAGAAATTAGGCTGTTTGAAATCACAGAAATGTATTTTGTGTGTGCATGTGTGTGCACCTGCACACATTCACTAAGTTAATATATAAAGCTTTCTCAATTATTTGAATCAAGTGAGGATATAATTTATTCCTAATTAATTCCATTGGATTCACCATGCACATTTCCAACTAGATTGAACTGTAAAAAGCAGTATCTATGATGTTTTTCTTAAATAGTTAAAATTGGTACTGAATGTGTAGAATTTGCTAAAGTGCCATTAAAACCAACCAAAACATTTAAATATAGATAGTATTTTCATTTTAATTATAATATACACATTTTATTAGAATGGCCCTGATGAAATAATTTGTAGCATAGATGCTGCATAGACAGCTCTTTAAAGATTATTGATAAACTCTTGCAATAACAAGTCACTTACTGTATGCCACCTTGCAGGTAACAGTACAAAACAAAATTGATCACGAACAATGTTTACAAAGTCTCATGTGACTTATCTTCACAAGAATATACAGTAAATATTAATAATAATTGTAAAATAAATTTATTACATGTATTCTCTTGGCAAATAAGTAACATCTTATTTTGTTATAAATTTGAAAAATATATTCATTTAGTCAATAATTACTGGGTTTTTTCTTAGCTGCTTTACTGATAACACTTTTGTTTTTTTTATCTCCAAATAACTTTTAAAATAAATGAATACTCCTTACTATATAAACAGATAAATGAATGAAGCCAAACCATTTCTTTATGAAAAAGGTTTTTTCTAACAGCCTATCAGACTATAAGCTTAGAAAAAGTTTATGTAGTTTTTCAGTTTTAGACATCTGCATAGGTAAAACTTAAGCCTGGTAGTTAAAGCATACAAAAATATCCTTTACAGGAAAGAATGAAGCTTTAAATTTGTATTTTGCCATTTTATTGTGTAAAATTTAAAAAAACAAAATGAATTGACATAATTTTGCTCATTTTTTGCTTTTCAGTCTTAAAAGATTAATTAAAAGCCCAAATACTAATATTGTAATCTTTGTTACTCCCTGCTATTGTGAGCAATAACAAAAATGACAGTATTAAAGGAACTCATTTGAAAAGAGGATAATAATGCATGCCTATTTAAAAATAATGCAGGAACTTGCAATAATAATAAATATCTTTTTGCTGATTTAGTCTAGGTTTGGCGCAGTAATTTCACATTGAATAACAATCAAGTTAGTGTAAGCATAAAATGATTGCCCAGAATACAGTATATTTCATGGTTTGCTGTCATTCCTTGAGGAGGCTTATATTTATACTTTTAAAATGAAATCTCTTAAACATTTGTACACAGAACTTGTTTTTTTTATTCAAGAACTACTATATCACATTGGTGTAGACTGCTAATTATAATGAATTAAATAACCAAGAGTCTTAAACATTTTCTTTTATTTTCCTATCATAAAATTTAACCCAACTTTTTTTCTAAAGGGGCGAGTCTTCAATTTGTTTTTGAGATGTAAGCAATGCAAAGAAATTTAAAGTTTATGGCAATCAGTATAATTTTTAGATGTTACATACATACACACACACACACACACACATATATATATATATATATTAAATACTTAGATGGACATAGATATCGAATTTCTTGTTATTAATAAACAGAGGTTAAAGTTCATCTTTAAACTATTCTTAGATTTTACAGCTTTAGTAAAAATTTTTATATACAGGGTGCAGTGAACAAATTCTTATCTAAATGATACAAAAATGAAAATAACACTGACATCTCATTTTAACATATATATTTACCAAAATTGCACAAAAATATCTTGAAATGCTAACACATCACTCAATAAGTCCCGGGCCTGACATATAGATGGCGCCACTAATAAAAAATCCATATGATTTTTATGAAGTACTAACCTTCAAATGGCACACGACAAAATTTGGGCCCAATCGTATTATTAGCTTACAAATTACAGTTAAATGAAGCTACTGTTGCAAATTTTCAAAACAATGGAAAAATCTGAATTTCATGTGTTGATAAAGCATTGCTTTCTGATGGGAAAAATACTGTTCAAGCAAAGCAATGGCTTGATAAGTGTTATTTAGACTCTGCACTGTCAGAAGCAATGGTTAAGAGGTGGTATGCTGACTTTAAACGCAATCATGCAGACACAAATGATGCTGAATACTCAGGTTGTCCTGAAAAACACCAAAAAATCCACAACACTGTTTTGGCCGATCGTAAATTGAAGTTGTATGAGATAGCAGAGGAGTTGAACATATCAGAAGGCAGTGTATTCACCATTTTGCATGAACATTTGTCATTGTGAAAGCTTTGTTCAAAGTGGGTGCTGCATTTGCTTAGTCGATCAAAAACAACAATGCTTCGATGATTCAGAGCATTGTTTACAACTGTTTCAACGCAACAAGAAATTTTTGCATAGATATATGGCAATGGATGAAACATGGAACCACCACTTCACTCCAGTGTCAAACTGGCAGTCAGCTGAGCTGAGTGGACAGCAGCAGGTGAAAGCTGTCCAAAGCGACCAAAGATGCAAACATCAGCAGGCAAGGTTTCGGCCTCCATATTTTGGGATGCGCAGGGTATTTTGTTCATCAGTTACCTTGAGAAAAAAAGAGCCATCAATAGCAAATATTATATAGCATTATTGGTACGTTTGAAGGAATTCAATAAAATCACCATTTGCTTCAACCAAAGCCTCCAGACAACTTTGGAATCTCCTGCAACTCTTCTGAATGGTCTTCTTGTTTAAGTTGATGAATGCTGCCATAATCCTTGCCTTCAGTTCATTTTTGTTGTTACAAGGCGTTTTGTTGGTCTCTCACTCTCACTGTGCCCCATACCAAATAATCAAGGAAGTTTTAGTCTGGGGAGTTAGGTGGCCAGATGTAAGGGGTGATGTGGTTGCAGAAATTGTCTGACTGCCTTGACTGGTTTCTCCTTGTGTGGTATGGTGCAGAATTCTGTTGCTAGGCAATGGGTTTTCCAGCAGCTACCCTCTTGACCCAGGACTACATTCTCAAGGCACTTGATATAGGCCTCCATGTTTAGTCTGAGGCCCTCACCAACAAATTCAGGAGTTCTTTTTTGTCAGAATGATCAGAGTGAGTTTTCCAAGATGCTGTACCTTTGTAATCACCATTAGATTCTGCCAACATTTTTTAAAATTTTCTGCACTGTCCGCAGATTGGTATGCAAACACTCTGAAATGTTCATATTAGAGCTTCTGGTGCTAATGCCAAGCAATACAGCATACCGATCCAAATTTCTGGCAAAGTGTATTGCATCATGGTGCTCTCTTTCTCACAGATGGTGTCTAAATGATCCTACTACACTGTGCAGTGGACAAAATCAAAAACAAACAACATACATGCACAAAATTAAAAATATAAAATGGCTTCAATTTACCCATTGCACCCTGTAAATGGTTGAATTTAAAACAGCTCTAATAATCATAAAATTGACCTTGTAATATGCAAAATAGTTTCTAAATATAATTATATTATTTGAAGTATTTTTGAAAATTACTATTTTTGAACAACTTTTAAGTTTGTTTTTTTTTCTTTCTAAAGATGAATAGAATCACTATTAGGTAACAAATGTCACTAAAAGCTCGCTTTTGTTTGTAAATAATTAGCAAACAAATGCAAAGTTTTGAATAACACCCTGGTGTAATTTTTATAGATTGATCTCAAATTAAGTTGTAACCTATTTTGTGTTAAAAAAAGGATAATCTGGAAAGATTTGAAACTGTCTTAATACTAAATGCTCTTGAAAATGTTAATGAAAACATTAATGCTTCCTTTTTTATTGTAAATTCATGTACATTTGCTTTTTCATTTTAATCTGTTTTGATGAAAATCTTAACACAACTTTGTTATTTTCCAAATCTTGTCAAGTACTTTTTGTTCAAGAGGTGAAATCATCAGTGGTTTTTGTTTAGTGTTTCTAAAATATAAATTATTTGTTACTGTGTTATTTGCCTTTAAGAGAATGAATTTGAATTTACAGCAAAAATTAGTTGCACAAATTCAACTATTCAAAATAAAGAAGAAAAAAAGAATAATATGTCTCTTAAGAATTTAATTAGCCCTGAATGTACTGAATTAAAATTAAAAGATGATATAATCAAGGTGACACTAAAGAGGAACTTTATAAAGATGAATTTTTACTTAAAATTCACTGTTATCTATAATACATTTATGCTTTGAATAAAAATTACAGTTTCAAAGATTTTTACTAGTTACATAAATTATTTTCATATACTTATAGTCTGAAAAAATTTGATCTTTGTTGTCACTCATATTTAAATTCTTTGATTATAATTTTAGAAAAAAAAATGTTGATTGCTCATTATCAATTTGATATTTCCTTCGAAAAGAATTTAATCAATGTAGGTAATTTCAAGATACTTTTTAAACTAGTGAATCTGCATTTTGAAAATTTTTCTATTTCAGGTTCTGTTTTTTTACCTCTACTGCTTGGGAATTTCAGATACTGAAAACATTCATTACATGACAGCAATGCCACTGTATTTGTTATTTTATTTCCAAACTTCTCATGTTTTAATTCCACTAGCATTTTTAAGTTTCACTTTTGATTGATAATATGAATTTTAAAACTTATCTTATGTATTCAATTTTTAAAAATGGTCATAGTCAATCTTATGATAGATTAAAAAAAATTTATAATCTATTTTTTTAATGTATTGAATGAAGTGTAAACCTTTTGTTTGTGTTGTCAAATAATTTCAATGAACTCTTTTGAAAACAATTTATGTCTAACTCTATCTATATTGATGCATTGTTATTGTCTTTTTTTTATGCACTGATACTAAATCCTGATGTAACCTCTTACATTCTCGAAAAGAATAGAAGCATTAAATACATTTCTGGAGTTCCATCTTTCTTCCTCTTTCTATATATGTCATCTTTCTCAATATTCATAGAAGCTATATTGAATTTAAATCAGATTGTATCTAAATATTCATTTCTTCAAAAAAATCAATGGCATAAGATATAACTTTAATTAAGAGTAGAATAACTTTATTAACATATCTGTAACTAGCAGTATAACCCAGCATTGCTCAGGGTTTTTTAGTGGTTATGTTGAAATGGTAAGGTCAGGTGCTTATTCAAAAAACTCTGGTATGAGATTGCTGTGATGCATCAGTTTTAAAAAAATGCAAAGTAAGTATTGGTTTTTGTTGTATTTCTAAAATGTGATTTATGCTTGGTCAATTTTGCCAATAAACAGGAATGATGTATGTACAATTGGAAGAACAGGGATGGGCATTACAAGAGCCTGTAATGGCATATGATAAGGTAGAAATTACAAAAAACACAATTTTTTGGGGAATGTATTAAACACTTTGGAGAAATAAACAATCCCAAAAAGCAACATTTTCCATTAATTTTTGCTGCACCCTGTGTATCAATTGAATTTTTTTTTGCATATCAAGGCATCAGATTTTGATCTACTCGATTTTTGATCTATTCGATTCTGGTTGAGCTTGGAGAAATGCATAAAAGTGCGCAAAAGACCACTCAAAATTATGTTTGTCATTAATTTTTGACAAACCCTGTATATCAAAGGGTCGGACCTTGATCTACAAGTTACCCGATTTTGGTTGAATTTGCATAAGGTGTCTTGGCAGAGAAGAGTTCATAAATTCTAAGCATTTGGGTGATTTCTGCCATGCTCTATGAATCGATTCGAAAAAATTTTGCGTACATCAAAGGTTTATGTCATGATCAACAAGTGACCCAATTTTGGTTGAAATCAGATCAAGGGTTTCAGAGGAGTGGGGTTCATTAGAATGGAGAACAGACTGACATATATATATATATATATATAGATTACAAATATCTTGATAAAAGATATGAAATATGTTGAATGTAATGTAATGTTAGAATTAAGTTACATGAGATAATGACCTCAATCTACATATAGACTCCAGTATAGTGAAAAGAAAATAATCCAAATCTGTGTTTGATATGTCATGAAATACAAATATGTCAGTAAAATTATCTGCTAAGCTTAGTTTAATTTAGGACAGATTCACAATAATGGGGCACCCAGCAAGGAATTAGTTCTCTTAAACTGGTCATTACACACAATGGCACCTTAATAATCCTTATAAATAGTGATGTAATCGCCAGTTGATCTTGACGAGAAGCCAGGTATATGATAAAAAGTTATGTGGCTTATATAAGTAGTATTTGTATTTTGAATGCATTAAGTGATGTGCTTCTTAAAATGTTTTAGGAACTTTCATTTGCAAAATATTTTTTTTGGTGTTTAATCTGTTATTATTGGATATATTCTGTCTTTTTACATTGTTAATTTCTGTTGTATGCATGCAAAATACTGCTTGAAAATAGTTCTAACATTAGCATGTGTAGTAATCTCTTTAAAGAACTAATTTCCATCACGGAAAAGACTTTCGTCTAACAATTAAAAATATGTTCTGTCTTTCATTGAACTTTGATATTTGGTTTAAATGTTCCTGTTAATAACTGCCCCTTACAAAATATATGCAAATAGTATGAAGCACTATACAATTTTGAAAAGTAAAGCTTAATATAATTGGCATCTTTTGATAAAAATTCTTGTTCATTCCTTTGAAATTGTTTAAAATTTCCTTTCTGAATAAAATTACACTTTTTAATGACTGTTTTTTAGAAAACTGTTTTGTAGAACAGCTAAATTTTTAACAGAAATAATTGTAATATTTTATTTATAAAAATGTTTACTTCTGTTTTCAAAATAGTTCTCATAGGTCCCACCCATTTTTTAAAGAAAATAGTAGAGATTAGTAAATGCCAAAACCATGATAATGCTACTTACTTGCCTGCTATTTTATTTGTAGTCAAAGCCACAATAAAAAAAATGAATCTATCAAGTGAATATTTTTTGTGCTTCTAATATATTCATTTTTTTTTTTTTGTTGTTGTTGCTTGTATATTTTTTGTTATTGATTTTTGCATCCACAGATGTTTGAACATAATACAAGAACTGGTTGTTCTAACTGTAGACTTAAGTACTGAAATTAGTAATTTCTTATTCTGGCAGTGCTACCAACTTTGGTTTTCCAGGTGTGTAAGAAGGCTTTCAAGGCTAAGCGCAGTTTGCAGTACCACCAGTTCATCCAACATGGTTGCAACATCTCAGAAAGTTCCAGTTCTGACAAAAAGAAGTCTTCATCATCTCAGTTTGGTAAACAGTGGAAAGCAGGCCATCTCCGAATGAGATCTGCACTATCTAAGCAGTTACAAACAAAGTCGGGTTCTTCGACCACAGCAGCTGAAAATGCCACCAAGCAAACTTCTAAAAGTGCAACCCGTGGCTTGCCTATGAGGAGAAAATCACACAGTGCCATATCTTTGCCTTTATCATCTGCTGTTAAAGAGGCAGATGTAGTCAAAGACGAGCCTGGCAAGGGCATCACATCCAGATTGCCAAAGAGAAGATCCTCTTTGGCAACCGGAGCGGCACGCCACCGGCCTCTGCGTCAGCCACAAGGGGCAAATAATTCCTCAAGTTCTGGTGTAGAGGAAAGGGAGAATTGTACAGATTCTAAACAGGACAATGCCATGAGCTCCATGACAAGAAAACAGTCTCCTCTTCTTCCTGCAGCTACACCAGCAGCAGCAGCAGCAGCACCACCACCACCACCACCTCCTCCTCCAAATCCACCACAACCACCACCATCAGGGCGTACCCGTGGACGTCCACGTGGTTCTGGCAGGCGTCAGACTGTCTTGTCTCGGCGGTCATGCCGCCAATGTGGCAAGGTGTTTCCCAAACCAAGTGACTTGAAACGACATATGATGGTTCATTCAGGAGAGAAGCCATTCAAATGTGAGGTGAGTCGAATGCACAATTACTAACCTTGCCATTCCAATTAACCAATTCTCTAGATTTACACACTTTTCTATTTCTTCAATCATCTCCATTTTTTTTTTCATCTGCTGAATTTCATAAGTTTCTTTATTCACTGAACTTGAAGGAATGGCTGTCAGAATGCTGTGTTATTTCCAAAGCATACTGTTTGTTTTCCCCAATACTTGAGGAAAAGATGCACTTCTTCTTTCTGGAGCACAAACATAGGTTAGCATTAAGGCTGCCAAGCGTCAGGGTATCTCATTAAGCAGTGTAAACAACAAAGCTTCAAGCTTCTACCTGGAAGAAACAGGATTTCTATCATTTAGTCTGATTTGCAGTAGACAAGCTTATTTATTTTTTGCATGATTTCTTGTTTGGTCGTCCAGTTCTTAATGTCTTACTACTTGCTGTTTTCAGTTTTTCTTATGCTTTTATCATTTTATTTTTTATTATAAATTTCAAATATTCATTTAAAGAAATTTAACATTGGCAACATGTAACAGATGAAATTCCTCTTCTGCAATTTTGACAAATAACAATTTCTGCTGGATATATTTTAATATTTCCTTCCTAAAAGATTTCACCATCAACCTCTTACAGGGTATTTCGGATGGTAACTAAAAAAAAAATCTACTTTTTGGAAAAGGTAACTATCTTATTCAGACAAAGGAAACTGATGTTCACTCTTGGGGCTAGATCATTTCTTCCTTCTTATTGACACCTTATTCTTTGTTGACACTTAAATGTGTCATCAGAAAACCTGATATGAAAATCTTTTTCCTTCTTTGGTAAACTAACTATATTATGGAGTGAATTTAGATATTTTTCCATTTTTATTTCATCATCATTGTCTTACTCCTCCTCATCATCATCATAAAACATATTCTTTAATACTGTATTTTGGAGGGATTTTTCTCTTCATTATATTGACTGATTCATATACATTGCTGACTAATAAGCTTTATTTAAATATAATTTTCAGGTATTCTGCATCTGATTTTCTAGCTGCAGTTGTTAATATCTTAATCTGATGTCTTTTGATCACCATTAATGGTAATAAATGGAAAATAAATTTAATTTGGTTTATGCAGTTTGGTAGCTACAAATTTAGAATTGAGTAAACTCACTAATTATGCTCGCTCAAGATTTTAGGTGTGTTGTTTCATTAATGTATACCTTGTCATTAAATTCTTCTAGTTTCTCAGCTCAAATCTGAATCCCTCATTGCAGCTTTTCCATTTTACTTTTTAAAGGAATCTCATTTCATTCATGTCAAAGAAAAGAACCACATTACCACATTACCCTGCCTATATTTGCTTTTGATTTCTTTTCAGCTTAGATGAGACCAGGCTTTACTTATTTATAGTCTAGTCCTTCTATTTTTTAAAATATATAGTTTTTTCTCAATCAACATGGGTGTAAAAATTGTTTGGAAAGTTGTTGTTTATATGCAAATTCAAAAAATATTAACCTTGAACTTAAGATTGAATTTGAAAATGATTTTCTCATATAGTTGATGGGATATTTGTGCTTGTAAATTTCATGTATTGCTGCTTCATTTTCAGCTTCTATTTTAATGGATGGCATCTAATCAAAATATCCAGCAATATTTGATAGATCTGTTATTGAACCAAGTTGAAAACCTCTTCAAAACTAACCATTCTTTTATTAAATTGCATTGCATCAATTGCTTATTTTGTTTAAATAACAGAGCTTCTTTTTACATGCTTTCTCATTTTCAATATACACAATTCCAATGTATATAAAATGTTTATTAAGTAAATCTATACATCCCTACTTAATTCCTTGCCATTCTGATTTTTTTTTCTTTACTTTTAACTCTCATTGATCATTTCTCAGTTTACAAAGATAATTTTTTTTGTTGTAATGTTATCCTAAATTGTACATCTACACTTTTGAGTAAAAATTTCCTTTGTTAGAAAATTTTTAAGTCAATATGTTTCTATGAATGTCATTTTCACAATGTCAAGTGACAATTTACAAAAAAGATATTAGGTATGCATTGCAATTTTTCCTTTTTTAAATTCTTCCCTATGACAGTTCTAATATTTACTGGCTTTACAAGATGTGTTGTGAAGAAGTTTTCATTATAATTTTGTAAATTAATTAGTGTCAAGGTTTTATGATATGCAAAGAATCTTTCAAGATTAATCAATAGAAAAAAATAACTTTAGCCTCTAGAAAAAGTGATAAAGTTAAGAGACTTTCAAAATTTGAGAATGCTTTATCAATTTATAAAAAGTTATTTTAAATCTGGAATCATTTTTTACATGGAACTTTTACAAATTTTGCTTCATATATAAATGAATTTTATTACATTTATAGCCTCATTCCATTTGATAGTACTATTAAATATTTCTGTTTTATTATATAAAAAAATATTTCTGAAATTTAAAAACAAAATTGCAATAAAAAATAAGATAAATCCAACAACTACTGATCAGTTTATTAGTTGACAAGTTGGTATGTTCATATGTATACGGTACTGGGTTATTCTCTATGTAAAGTTTGAATTTGAGGTTAGAAAAATATTGAGGTCAGAAAAAAAAAAGGATCATTATTAAATTCAACAGTGCATCACTTAAGTTGAAGTCATGTTTTCTAAAAAGGGTTACCTTTACATCATTATTATCTTTTATAAACTCATAGAGCATTACAGTCTTATATACTCAGTAGACATATCCGTCTTTAGGAGGTTCAAGTCAGTTAAATCCCGATGTAACAATGTAATCTACTCTTTTGAAACTAAACACACATGTCCTAACATGTATTATCATTTAGGCATTTTAGAATAGCAAAAATATCATTCATTTTATCACTATCAGATGTCACATATATTTATTAAAAAGAAAACTGGCAAAGTTTAATATAAGTACCCATAAAAAAGTGTCAGAAGAACAGTTTTTTCCCCTTGACAACACTATTACCATATACTCCCTCAGCAACTTCTTTTTGTTTTGGAAAGCTATTTTTAGAATTTTAATAAAATCTGAACCTGAAACTATATTTATACATTCTCTTTTACCTTAAGAATTGAAAAAAAAAAAAAATGAAACACTTTTATTAGATCATTTACAAGAATCATTTTATATTTACAAGTTTATAAAGATATGTGAACCAACTACAATGCAATATTTAGTATTTACCATATTATAAAGAAATAACTGTAAAGAATTTTTTTATTCATAAATCTATAAAAGTGTCTGTGAATAAGAGAACAAGAAAATGTAAATAATCACGTAACTGTAATTATAAATATTGAAAAAAATGCATTTTCTGAGCATTTCTTTCATTTTCTCTCACCATATAAATTCACTAAAAGTGATTGCGAGCATCTGAATTTATATTTTTTCTTGAGAATTGACAACAAAAATGTTAAACACTATTTATTAAACTGTTTATTTATAAGAATAACATTTAATACTTTTGCCACCAATTCTCAAGAAGAAAAAGAATGTATAAATCCAGTTTCATGTTTGGATTTTATTAAAATTCTACAAATAGCTTCTTTATGACAGTAAAAATTTCCAAGAGGGTATCAAGAGAAAATCCATCCTTTTCGCACACTTTTTTTGTAGCTACTTTGCTGAAAAATATAAATTAAAATGTGACAATTTACAAATTCTAATATGTTTGCTTATGATACAAGATTTGTTGTGATGAAGTCATTATTTCAAAATCATAGGGTTTTAATCACCAGAAAGAATTGGCAGCAAGATTTCATGGCTATGTTTTTCTTAATCTGTTGAAATAATTTGACTAATTATCTGTTAATACATTTTTTTAATTTTCTAAATATATAAAAGTTTGTTTCTTTAAAATTCAGATAATCTGATCTTTGTTCTGTTCTAAAAAATAATGCTCATTTTTACTTGAAAAGTTTTTCTCAACTTTGTAACCTGTTAACTTTTTCTCTCCTAAAAGATTTTATATTGAAAATGCAATGACAATATTTGCTTCAACTATTGAAAAAGGGACACTTGGCTTTCTTCTCCCAACATATTTTTTTGACATTTAATCATGACATTTAGAGCTACAAAAACTAATCCAGTTTATCAAGGTGTTAATCACCCATCAACACATGAATTCCTTTGAATTAAAACTGTAAAATACCATAAAGATAATATAAAGAAATGAAAGCAGGAAATAACTCAATGAAATTCCATGGAAATTTTTTTCTAAATGTAAAAAATAACATTTATTTTACACAAGAATTAAATATTGTCATCTTTGAAATAGGATTCTTACATGGCAAATTATTTTATGTGAAATTTGTAACATTTGAAAAATTAATCCAGAATTTGAATAGAGTATTATCTTAAAATTATTAATGCAAAAATATTCAAGGTTAGACATGTTATGAGGAGATAAGAAAGTGTCATATTTTTTCCTTGAAAACCCAAGTTGTCACTATTGGTTTTTCTGTTTATAGCAAAATTGCTGTAATAAACTTTATTTCAGTGGCTATTTGCAACTGTTAACACTTAGTTTCATCATTCATGCATGATGGTAAATTAAGAATATTTAAAACTGCATTTAATTAGTGAATAGTTCTACAGATCTTTAATATTATTTTGCAAATTAAGAAGATAACTTGAATTTGTGTTGCCAAACTGTACTTTTGTAAAGAAAATACATTTATATCCATGTTACAAGATTTTGTTGCTTGAGGCTGTGAAGTATGCACATAGAATGTTCATATCACTCTGTTGAAGTTTTAGCCCACATTAGCTTGCTTATCTTTTTGGCTTCTCTGTGTTACTTGATTAAACTTGTTTCCTCATGTATAAGAATACTCTCTTGTTCATTTGTTATCAGCCTGGTTTGATGGCAAGCTCTTAACACGTGTCAACGCATGCATAAAAAGTGACTAGCAGGATCATTGATAAACAGGTGCGTGCATGTCTCTGAATACATTAAAGTAGCTATTACTCACCTACAGACATGTCCACGTGCAAGAATTTGGGCTCTAAAACCTTGTCTACATGCCTGTACAAGTGTGTCCTATTAATGAATATCGAAAACTCTGTTTTTACTCTCTTAAAACAATGTCAAATCTGTCCAGAATTAATAGGTTTGCACACACGTATAATTCCTAGATTTTGCCATAAGGTATTTTTAAGCAGTTAAAATAAACCTTTTATCTATGTATGTTATTTGTTTTCTCATTTCATTATATGTTTGTAGTTGTTTTCATTTGTTGATTAATCTGGAAATAAAGCTGAAATTATTTTGCTAATCTTTCATACAAATTTTCAACTTAACCTTTTCTTTTTATTGGTTATCATTAGTATCTCATGCTTAGCTTAATTTGGAACACAACCATAAGGGGAAACACCCAGTGAAAATCAAATTCACTATAGTAATAATGATCTGCTTGTTTAGGAACTTGCAAAGTGTATAAATTCTAAAATTGGGATACTCTTTGATCTTTAAAATGATTTTTTTTTCATAGATTGTTTTTAGAGTATCTGTTAAAAGGATATTTATTTGTTATTAAATAAAAATAACTACCACATTATATATAAATAAAAATTATTTTAGCATTGCTGTTGTGCTTAAAAAGTAATTTCTTATAAAAGAAATATAACTGTTGTTTTTATTTATTTTTTTTTTGTTTTTAATCATTTTACTCTAAGCAAGGTGCTAAAGCTACTAGAACACAAGGGATTACTGAGAAAACATTATTGTAAAAAAAAGCAATAAAAAGAAAAGAATTAAAGGAGACATTAAATTTGATATAATAATTGTACAGTGTTTTCTGTAAGGCCGAAGAACTATGGTTAGAAACTTATATTGGAGATCACTTAGCTAGAGTTTGATCTTCCCTGGATACTCTGATAATGTAGCCTTGTACCAAACTAAATATCAAGATCAAAATTATCAAACTACCAAGCAGTTCAATGTCAAAATTGACTTCATAGAATTTTTTCTTTTGATGTATGTTTGTTAGATGTATGAAGTTTCATGTAATTTGGGGGCATGTTCTGTATAAACAATGATCTATGCAGATTAAATTGAATCAAGTGAAATCAATCATTATCATGAACAGTGGCTCTTTTTTTCACTGCATGTACACACTAATGCACACTGTCTTGTGAAAACTTAAAAGGGAAGGGGTCATGTAGAAGTCTAAATGCCAACATGTGTGTTTAAACACTGATAGCCAGTGAACGAATAATACAAGGAAACTAAATTATTCCACAGTTCAAATGACCACTAAAATAAGTATAAAAGCACCAGACAGAAGTCTGGGGGGTACTGTGAATTTTTTTTTTTCTCTTGCCAGTCTAACATTGGTGACAAGGATTTTGGACCCATACAGAAGAAAAAGAAAAAAAATATTTCCTCTCTCTTGCCATCATTACCACAGTTTGGCAACAAAATTTGGATTCACATAAAAGAAAAAAAATATAATTACTACCAGAACTATTATTACATTATTCACCAAAATAGTAAGCTACAATGGAAAAATTAATATGCTACAAATGTTGGAATTGCAGAAGCAGCAACAAGAAATTTGTTTGCAAGAACAAAACTTTTAGTTGAAACAACAACAAATGTTGTTTGAGTTACTTTTGAAAGAAACCACAGACAAAAATATGACAAACTCATTTACTTCAGATGCCATTGTAAACTCAATAAATGAATTCAAATACAAATCAGAGAATGGTATAACCTTCAAAATATAGATGATACAAAGGAATTTTCAAGAAAGATTGTGCTCTCTGAAAAGATGAAAAAAATGTTTGTCTACTATTAAGGAAGGTGAACACAAAAAATATATTAATTTCATTCTACCCAAACAGCCTGAAGAAATAAGCTTTAAAGAAACTAATAACATTTTATCGAATATTTTTGGTGAAAGAACATCATTAGGTGGAATTACTTAAATTTAGTAAAAAATGAGGAAGATGATTTTATCACATACAAAGGAATCATAAAGCATGCGAAAAATTTAAGCTTAATGAATTGATTCCAGACTCTTAAATGTTTAATATTTGTCCTAGGTTTAATGTCAAGTGCAGATACAGACATAAGATCAAGGATCCTAACCAAAGTTGAAAGGGTCTCGAAAATAACTCTGCAAAATATTGCTGAAGTGTGTCTGCACATGGTAAATTTAAAGCTGGACACCGAAATAATAGAGAAGAGAGATAATTATAAAATACACAACATCTGACCATCCAATAAAAAATATAAATGTTTTGAAACTCCTGGCAAAGAAGTAAACCCTTTTCAATATCAGTTAAAAAATATGACAGATCTTACTCAGCAATGAATACCTGCTATGGATGTGGAGGAAAATATTTTAAATTTGATTGTTTTTTCAGAAATAAGAAATGCTATCAGTGTAGCAGAATAGGCCATAAAAGTAGCTGCTGTAAAACAAAAAAATGGAGCAGAAAAATTAAGAAATTCGTAAATGTAAATGCATTGAATAAAGTTGGCATGCAAAAGAAAAAAATTATGGAGACTACAACCGAGAAATCTATGAAAAGAAAATTTGTTTTCGCTAGAATTAACATGAAAATTAAACTACAACTGGACACTGGATCTGACATCACAATTATCAACAAAAAACATGGAGAAAACTAGTTAAACCTAGACTATTAACCCCAAAAAAAATTGCTCATGGTGTTTCAAGTGAAAAGTCAAAAATTCTAGGTGAATTCCCTGTAATATTTATTTTGTGGGTGAAATTAAAAACGCTGCTGTCTACGTGTTATAAAACACAATGAATTTGTTTGGAACTGATAGCATCACCCTATTCAGTCTGTAGGATCTGCCAATAAACTTGTTCTCTAGCAAAATTAATATCAAAACCACAAATAATACAACAATAGAGAAATTCAAAATGGAATTAAAAAAGAAATCCCTGGAAGTTTTTTCTGAAGGTCTTGGATTATGTATGAAAGCAAAAGCAAAATTTAAAATAAAAGAAAATGCAATACCAGTGTCCACAGTACCTACTGTATACCTAAACAAACAATATAGAGTTCCTAAAATATAGACTCAAAAGGGAAGGTGTTTTGTAGAAGAAAGTGAAAACTCAAATATTATTTTTATTCATTTAAGTTTTATTATTAGGTTGTCCTAAAAGTTTGTAAACACTTCAAATTTCAATTTTTTGCAAGTGTTTTCTGGTAACCTTGGATTACTTGGCAAGCAAAATTTCAATTTTTTGCAAGTGTTTACAAACTTTTGGGACAGCCTAATAACTCAAATTTACTATCTACATCATTCACATACTCTTAGAATGAGCTTACAAAATTCTGAAAATTTTCAGCAATGATGAAGATTTTATTAGCATCTAAGATCTGAGAAAAACTTTGGAGATAAGTTTTACTGTCGGTTGCAAATAGTTTAATTTCATTTGGGGTCTTCATACAGAATTGCTATTTTTATGTTTGTTTACTCTTATAAAGTATTTTTAATGTTAATTAATTACAAAAAATTTAAAATTGTAATTAGCAGAGTGAGTTTTGAAGTCAAAGAACCTCAACATTAAATCTGACAAAAAAACATTAAATTGTTCGTGTGATATGTGAAAAATGCTGAATATGTAGCAAATTTTTCAGCAGGTTCATTTATTTTTCTCAATACAAAAGCCTAATGAATCCAGTTTCAAACCTGTCATTTCCTACACTGACAATATTAAAAAGATGGTTATAACTGAGGAATAGAGAATGGAAGAATAAGTTGTTGTCTTTGTATAAAATGTCAGAAGTGGTTGTTGGAAAAATTGTTAAACTTAGCATGTATATTGAAGCAGTTCCTTTTTATATTGTTAATCATGATTGGTATTCAAATTAAATGATGCAAAAAAACTTATGTGAATGTTTCTGATGTTGGCTTATCATTTTTTAGTATTTATTTAGAAAGAATTGTTACCACCAAAGCAGATAACATGAAAGGGTTGTGGATTACTATCAGGCATTTATGAAGCAATTACTGTGGCAGAGAATTCGCTAAAAAATTTGAAACAGATATATAAATAAAATAACAATGTTACATGCTTTTATTTCTTAGGTTTTCTTCTATTTTGGTTTTGGTTTTTGGTTTTCTTCTATTTTGGCATCTCAGTGACCAAAACTGAGAAATGCTGTTTGTTAGCTTTTCTGTTTCTGACAATTTTGAAAACATTTACACTTCTGACATTACTTTCTTTCTTTGGAAAAGTTTAAGAAGTTTTCATTGTTTTCAGTTAATAGCAGCCTAAGAGATCTACCCTCATCCACTCACTCAAGTATCAAAAATTAATCCTGAAAATGGTAGTAAAACTTATTCTTTAACATCTTTATATTTAGGGTATTAAAAATGCTTTATTCTATAAAATTTTTATTATTGCAAATAACATTTTGTATTTAGTTAACATTCCAATTGTATTGTTATCATTAATTAATGTTTCTCTCATCTGGCTGTTGCAAGGAAGCATCTTTTTTTTTTTTATTTCTTGTTTGTTTGTTTTTTTAAATTATTCTCTTGCTTTTACTGTTTATAGGATACATTATAAAACATTTTATAGATTTCCATTTAGTTAAATACCAGGAACGCTAATGTTTTTATTTGACTTGTATGAGGACAGTTCCAGAGAATTTGAAAAACGTTATTTCACATATACACAGATTTTCATCTACTCTGAGATAATGACAGCATATTTCATTCAAACTTGAAAGAAAATGGGAGTTTATTGTATATGAAAAGTTTATTATAACTTTTATTTCTTCTTTAGATATAATGTCTTTTAATGTTCCTATACTCTCTACAATCAAATTTGTTAAATTTTAAATGGCTTAACTGAGTTTTTAATTTTTTTCATGACATATAAATTATATTATATCCTGAATCTTACACATTTCCATTGGCTAAAATGGAATCTACAGACCCCTATTTTATGGAGAGCCAGAAAAGGGCATTCATAAAATATTTAATTCCTATCCTTTTAATGTCTGGTGTACCTGCCACACCTCATTAAAGTATTACTTTAAAGAAAGGTTTACTATTTTCTCTACATTCATTGCATTCCTAAATGTTGACACACCTTGTGGATGACTGCACACTTATGTCGTTTTCTTATTGTTGCATGTTGCTATATTTTCAGTTTCTAAGTAGGTCAACCCTTTTTGACACAGCAAACACTTACATGACATAATCATCCAAATCTCTAGCTTTGGTTTAGGCCAACTGATGATACATTAAAACCTTTAGAGTAAGTTAAGCTGATATTTCCATCTGATTTCGCTTGAATGTCAATCTGGATTAATTAACCTTCATTTCATATATATACTTTCATTAAGCTCTGTCAGTAAGAGTTAAGACTATTTTATTATTGATTATTGAAATAAAATTCTTTTATTCAGCCTTAAAAAATGTAATTCATTATTATATTCATGAGGATTTTACTTAGAAAATGAATGCTATAAGAATTCAGTGATAAAAGGATAATAAATTTGCTGTGAAACATGATTTAAAATTGTTCCCAGGTTTAACAGATAATATATATTATGTTTTAAATGGGGAACTGTTCTAAGCATTTAACTAAATGATCAACTTTTAAAATTTCTTATTTGTCCATTTCCAAAAAATTTGAAATCAATATGTTTTAATTCAGTTTCTAATCCATTTAGGATCAAATAATGATTATATCAGAGTGAGTAATGAAAATGCAAAATGACCTATACCTATTTTTCATAGATTGTGAAAACGTATTTGAATTGTTAGGGATGCTCAAACTATGTGGGAAAGATATTAGAATAATTAGCAACATATACTGGGAATAAACCATCTACACATACATACACATCTAAATCAAGCAAGTACACAAAAATAGAAAAAGGAGTAAGACAAGGATGTGTTTACCGACTAAATTTATTTAACCTATACAGTTAGATGATCCTCAAAGACCTAGAAGACCTACTAGAATTTATTATTGGTAGCCATAATTTTAATAGTATAAGATACACAGATGACACTGTGTTGATGGTAGACTCCAAAGGAAAATAGCAAGAACTTTTAGACAGGGTAGCAAAGAAAAGTGAGAAGAATGGACTAACCATTAACTATAAGACAGAATGTATGGTTGTCAGCAAGAGAGACAGCTTCAGGTGTAAGCTTCAAACATCAGAATCCAGCAAGTAGAGAAATGTATTTGTCTGAGTAATGTAGTAATAGATGAGAGAAAATATAACATGGTGCATTGGAATAGTGAAAGATGCTTTCTAGAAATAAACAAAGTATTAAGATGTAGGGAATTTTTCTTTCATTAGAAACAAACAAAAGAGTGCTGAGCTGCTATATCATATCTATCTTCTTATATAGCAATGACTACTGGGTAGTTTCCTTGCAGATTAAAAAGAAACTGGACATGAAAAAGCTATGACTTAACTCTACAGATGTATGCTGAGAATACCATGAACTAAACAAAAGGAAGTTTTAAAGAAAAGGGGAACTAGAAGGACACTTATACAGAAAGAGATAGTTAAAATTTCTGGTATATTATGAAGAAAGGTTTTGAAAATTTAACACTTATAGGACATATTGGGGGAAGGAGTGTCAGTGGGAAACAATAAGTAACAAGTTTGTATAACTGAATGATAGAGAAGAATGGTAAAGTGTCAAATGTTGTTTTGAGCTACAAGGAACAAGAAGCTGTGGAGAGCTATGATTTTCCAATGCATAAAAGAAGATTGTACATGGTGTGATTGTTTTATAGATTGTGCTAGATTCCTACACTGGAAAAAAAACCTTTAATTTCATTTGAGGTTCATGTAGTAAACTAAGAATTTCTGAGGGTGTCATTTTAAACAGCATCACTGAAGATTATTGGAAAGCAAATACTGTGTCATTAAATTAACAAAAATATTAAATAGTATTTATAATTATACTCTTTCTAATGTACTCATCTTGATTATTATTGTCACAAGTATCAGTATATTATAACGATAATTATTCATCTCAAAAATTAAAACAATTTTGTAATAAAGTTTTTCTAAATGAAATAGTTTTTCTTTCAGCAATATAATGAACCCATTGAGCAAAATAATTTATTTTCAAAACTTTGAGCTATTTCATAAATAAATCTCAATTGGTATAATTCCTTGTGTCTTAAATCTTTTTTGTTCTTTAGTTTTTTCTTAGCAATCTGCAATAAAAGTCCTTTAGTAGATTGAGTTAATTTGAATTCCTACTATTTTTAGCAATATATTTTTTGTTTTTTGCACATTCATAATAAAAGTATTTGATATAATCCGAATTAAAGGGGGACTTTGTATTTCCAAGATAATCTTACTTTAGAACTATTTAGAAACTGATATAAGTTTTATATCTATTACCCTTTAAAACTTTTAAACTATTTGCAAAAATTATTCATTTACTATTTTACATATATCTTCAAAAAATGACAACAATGTTTAAGCAATCTGGCAACTCTAACAGGTTATATTTTCTGCATAAGTCACCTAGGTTTTTTTTTCAAAACAATTGTTACATGTAAGAAATTAATAATTTAAATACCAAATTGTTTAAGTAAAAATATCCAAGGAAAAATAACAAAATGAAAAAAAAAAGCTAAAACTAATGTTTCAATTAACAACTCTGCTGTTTACTAATGAAATATTTAATTTCTCTGTTAACATGCAGCATATTCACTTGTAGGCATTGGGTAATGCCTCTTGTTAATTTAACAATGAAATATCTCATTAATTCTTATAAAATGTTGTGTGAGTGATAAATGTATAAAGTCAGATTGTATTTTATATAACGGAATAGATTTGTTAGAGTTAGAGAGATTTGCTGTTTTCAAATTTCAAACTGTTTCTATAGAATATTTTGGATAAGGTTTTTACTTTGTTTTGTAAGTAAAGTAGCAGTTTTCCAGTGTAAATATATGTGAAATCTTGTCTTCCTTGTTGTGGTATGCACAATAATGAACAGCTATTTTATGCTGGTCAGGCAGGCAGCTTGGCAGCGTGCATTGCTCTCTTGAATCACATTCTTTCCTGTCCACTATCTAACTGGGTCACATTGCTCACAAGAGAACAACACTGGCTGCTTTCAGAGGTCAATGCTGCTAACAAATGACTTTCAAGTAGATTAACTCATTGCAGAATTGAATAAACCTTCATTTGAGCCATTCCTTCTATTGGATTTTAAAGTTATTTTCTTTGAGATATTAAATATTTTCTTTTGTTGTGCAATCCAAAATCTAGCTGTAAACATTTTTTTTTGCTTTTGTTGACAGTCATTTAGTTGATCTTCATAAGTGAATGGCTTAGGAATTATGAATTTCTTTTCAGCATTAACTTTGGATTTGTAATTGCATTTATTTTGATAGCAAATACTTGTTTTATATTTATGCTAAACATTCAAAAAACAGTTTCAAGGGATTTTTATTCCTGAATCTTTTTAATAATTTAAAAATTCTGAATCATTACCAAATAATACTTTCACGTGTTATTTTTATTTATTTTCTTTTTTTTCATCATTTCACTCCAAGCAAGGCAATAAGACATAAGAGATTACTGAGTGTGAAAGAATATGAAAAATAAAAATATTATTACAGAACGAGAACAATAAAAAAGGAATCAAAAAGACAATAGATAACAATTGACATGACATTCAAATTGTTGAAGATTGAAGTTAGCTGGAATACAAGAAGCTGGAAGAGAGTTCTAAAAGATGAGAAAAGAAACTATTAGCAAAATTGTTTTTTGAAAACATTCTTAGTCTTGATTAAGCATTCATTTCTACATTTGAAGTTTTTAAATAGGTTTCTTTTATAAGCAAGAATTTTCTCTTTTTCTTTTCTACTGTTTTTTTTTTCTCTTCTCAGGAAAATAATTGTTACCTCATCTGCAGTTACAGTGTCCATTACACTTACTACAGTTTCTGATGTTTAACTATTGAAAGTTGATTCATGAAAGAATAAATTTAATATTCTTTCAGATATTGTTTGAAATGAAAACGTTATCCTTAATCTACAAATTGTTCAACTGAACAAATCTCAAAAACATTCAAACAAACAAAATTCCAGTCTGGGTATTCCAGCTGTTGGAAAGTATTCAACAAATGTGTTATAAAGTTTATATAATGCTCATAGTTGGTGCTAAGTAAAATTGTAAGGAAAACACTGGTAACAAAAGGGTGAGTGAAAAAGAATTTTATCATATGAGAACAAAAATTGAGAATACAGTAGTTCAGTATGACAATTTTTAATACTCAAATGCTATGCCTTGTGTCCCACTTTGCAATGACTGTTTCTATGAGCAAACATTCTACTCATAGCAGATCATTGAGTCCATGTTCAACAATTAGTGTAAAGAAGGTCGATTGTCTTTCTACACAACAATGTCATGACCAGAGAATTTTTCATAACATTGACTGCTTTTATTAGTTTTCTTCTAGACTGGAAGTTGTTTTTTGTTTTTTTTACAGGGTGTGATTTAAATTATCTAGGGACTTCTGGGAGCATTTGCATTGTAAGAAGATATTTCAATTTTATTACTAATTGTGTAGTTGATCATATCAAGTATCTTCTTTGATGGTTGAATACTGTCATGTTGCATATTTTAAACATCTTATTGCTATGATGGACAGTGTGTTATCAAATTGTTCAGTTGAAGAAATCTACCTCAACTTACAAGAGGAGTCAATTGTCCAGTGATGAAAATTATGCCCTCTGATGTGATAAGAGGAGCAGTTATGCAGAGATCTCAAATCTTGACTTGAGTAATTGAAAGTTATTTCATTTGATAACAGCTTAGTGTTACCTGTATAATTAAATAGCTTATAGTATGTACCTGCACTAAATCACTAAAAAAAACAGCATAGTATGAATTAAAAATGCTCCAAACTTAATAAAAATGAACTTCTTCCATCAAAATGTTTGTTATTATTAAGAGAAAAGATCAAAGTATTTTTTAATAATTTTAAAACAAAATTTAATCTCTTCTAACACATTTAAAATTTTGGTAAAAAATCTAGTTTTGAGTTGTGTTAGCAGGTAACCAATTCGTTATGAGAGTTTACAATGTAAAACATAATATTACATAACTGAGCATTTTTCTGGCAACACATTAATTTTGAAATTCTTGTCAGATTTTAATGAAACATTCAGGACTTATTTACAAATGAATAAAATTATTTTTTAAATCATTATTTTAAAGAAAACTTAATAAAAATATTTTTTTTTACATCTGTTACCCCACTTCCGCGTAAATTCATTTAATTTTAAGAAAGTAAATTTTGTTGTGATAAATTATTTTATTAGTTAAACACAGGACTCATTGGGGAATATTAATCATCTATTATTATTTTTAAAAATTTTGCCTCTATTTCCGAAAATCTGCTCTCAATAGTAAAACAAAAATGCAATATAACTATGACATTATTTAATTTGATAAGCTTTTAATTGCTTGAATAAATAATAAAAATTAAGGTCTTAATAGTCTGAAGAAAAATTATTTTTCAATTAATAATGAAATTTTAAAAGAATTATTTTCATTTTTTTTTAATTATAATAATTTATAAAGTTTCAAAAATACTTTTAAAATACTTCAAAGATTTGTTGGGGTTAGGTTAAAAACTTATTAAGCAAAGACTATATTTAGAAATCAAAAATTAAAAAAGTTTAATACAAATCATTCTCCCTAATTTAAAATAATTTAAAAAAATTTTTTTTGTGTATTTGAAGTTTTTTGTATGCTAATTTCTATGTGTAAATTAAAAGGTAATGTTATTCAAAGTTTCCTCCCCTTACACGAAAAAATTTGTACAATTATGTCACTTGTGATCGTCTTACTTATCTCTAATCTGACAACCTGTCAACACATTTGATATATGGCTGACAGATCAAAAAGTTCAACTCTGTGATTAAGAAATAGATTTATTCTAAATTTCATGCTATAAATAAATATTACCTATGTAAATCAGATTAATTTAACATAAAATTTGCTAATTTTTCCAAAAATAATGTGTCACAGATGTATATTTTATTTTTGCAAGATTTTTAAAACCAAAAATTAACTTTTGTTTACAAATGTGCTGATCACTTAAAAATGGCCAAAAAAATTGAAAGATTAAAAAAACAATTGAAAAATTTAAGATTCCAATCAATATAATTTCTGTTTGTAATACACCAGAGTATTTTGCTTACTGGAAATAGTAAATTTGATCATTTGGCTTTTTAGTTTTAATTGAAAAAACTAAAATAAAACTTTCAAGAAAACTTTTTTATTTTTAAACATTCAATTTAAAATTTAGATATTGAAAATGAGTGGAAGTACCTAGCTTATAGCCCACAACACACGTTCTAATAGGTTTTTCATTGCATGAAGATGGAGAAAATTTTACAGTAACAGATTTACCATCCAGTACAATATCAATAACTGTTCTGTCACCAAAGAATCTTAAATGAGAAAATATGAAAGGTTTCTAGTGATTTTATATTTTTATATATTCAATGGTTGCTATTTTTGCTACCTTTTTTAGAAATTGAATTCAGTCTAGAATCCATACTCAAATTTTAGAGTGGAATGGCAAAAATTATACTACTTTCTACAGAAACGAAGGCATTGAGTGTTTTTAATCCACTTTTAACTTTATTTAGACATTATTATAAGAATAAGTAGAGAATAATTTTGAATTTTCAAACACCAAAAAAAAAAAAAATTCTTTTTCTTCTTTACCTAAAGATGTTTGATGATTGAAAACTCATTCTATCCTCTAACTGCAAAACTGGCTCTCCCTGGCTATCAGCAAGCTTTGCATTACCCACTATCAATTGAGTACCTGCTATAATGCAGTTACTAGCAAGCTTGTCTTGCAAAACTATTTGGTGACACTAGTAAGTTAAATTCTCATTAGGTGCGTCTCCTATCTTTATCTAAGGCTAAACTTAATAACTGCTATTAATCACATTATTCTTTAACATATATTTAATCTTTTAGAAGGTAATTATGAATTAACTTGCAATTGATTGAAGATGTTTTAAGCAGACCCCTTAACTGACAAGTACTTCAAATAGTGAACATGAAAATAATTGTTCCTAATTCTGTTTAATTTAGAAAATGTTTCTAATTTAAATGTAAACATGAAGTGCATTTTTAATAGTATAAAATCCCTATCAATAGTGTAAGATCAGTATTGAATTTTTTTTCTCTAAAACATAAAAACACTTCACATATCATCTTATTCTTGCAAGGCTAGTATAAATTCCTTACAACTGACAACCCTTTTCTTTCTGATGCCATGTACCTTCAGGATATGTGTGATCATGGCTTTCCACAACTACTTATCCTTTGTAGCTCTTAGCAATGTTTGTCTTTTTATTATCCCTCCCATTCCCTGTTCTGCTATTTGTTTACATAAAGGTAGCTGACTGACTGTTTCCCTGTTCCTTTTTGCCTTTGATGTCTTGTGAGTGTCAAATTTTCTAAGCTTCCTGTCCTTATTATTGTATAGTAAAATCATTAATGCATTACAATATACAGATTACAGCTCCATTCTCTCATTAATGCTCACATTAATTCCTGACTACTGTCAGTCTATCTTTCCTGATTTTCAACATATTTCTTTTGCAAAATCATTACCATCACTTATATTTCAATTGACAACATACAGTATGAGTGCCAAAGCTGAATAAAACAAATATTTATTTACTGCAGAAAATAAAAATAACTAAAGATGAGATATTTGCAGAATACCAAAAATTAAGTGTTTAAAAAATTACCTATATATAAGGAGGTGCTGAAAAATTCTTGAACTTACTTCTCAAAATCTGACTTTTTCTTTGTCAGTTTTCTTCCAATTTTTGTTTGTTTTTATTGTACACATAATAAAAGTTAACATAAGAATAAAATTAAGACCTTCCTTTTCATGTAGGATAATATGTGAAACTAGATGGGCTAACAATGGAGATTTCAGCAGCGACAACCACAAGATAATATATGCAGGAGATAAAAATAACAAAAAGGGAGTCGGCTTAATACTAGACAAAGAAATGAAGAAATGCATTCTGGGATACTGCCAGTTATCTGAAAGAGTCCTCTTAGTCAAACTGAAAGGGAGATCCTTCAACATAGCTTTTATAGGAGTCTATGTACCAACAATGCAAAGCACTAAAGAAGAAATAGAATCTTTCTACTCCACACAATGCCAAGGCTCAGTGTAAAACCCAAGAAATTAGAATCATCATGGCAGACTTGAATGCCAAGGTAGGCAAGGAGAGGAAAGGGGAGACAACTAGCAACTTTGGATAAGGAATCCACAATGAATAAGGAGAAAAATAGGTCCAATAGTGTACAACACATGACCAGGTAATAACCAACACATGGTTTCAAGAACACCCAAGATGCCTATGGACATGGAGAAGCACAGGAGGTGACACAAAAAACTAAATCAATTACATAACCATAAACCAAAGATTTAGGAATGCAGTGGTTCAATATAAAACCTATCCAAGTGTCAACTGTAGAAGCAACCACCTCCCAGTCATCTGCAAACCAAGGGTGAAATCTCAAAGACAAAAGAAGCTTAGTGCAGCTTGCACACTGCAATATAACACACTCATGAATGACCACAATTTGCAGAAAAAATACACTGACAGCGTAAGAAACAAATACGAAGAACAAATCGGAAATGGAAACTCGAAATAGGACACACTAAAGGAAGTGCCAGTGACATCAGCAAACAACATTGTCCCAAAAGAAATCAGACACAGAAGAAAAAATGAGTGGATGACTGAAGAGATTCTTGACACGATGCAAAGAAGACAGAAAATTATGCCAAGGAATGAAACGAAATAAAAGAAACTACACAAGGAAATAAGGGCCAAGTGTAGACAGGTTAAAGAGGAATGGCTCAACAACAAATAACAAGAAGTAGAGAGATTAAGCAAGACAAATAAAGGAGATATACATAAAGAAATAACGGAACTAACAGGATAAAAAAACATGCTCCTTAACAGGTATAAAATCCAAGGATAGAACAATCATATTAAAGAAAGGAGAAATATACCAGCGATGGGAAGAATATATAAAAGATCGCTTCCACGACAAGAAAGCAACCAACAATAAACAAAGATGCCGACAGACCAGAAATATTAAAATCCGAATTCGAAGCTGCAATGGCCAAACTGCATCCAAACAAAGCAGCTGGACCAGATGGCATTATAATAGAGATGCTGACAGCCTTAGACAATTTCAGCATAGAGAAAATTACAGAGATAATAAATGAAATCTGCAACCAGACAACCTGAGCAGATCAATTTTCGTAGCTCTGCCTAAGAAGCCATGTGCAAATAAATGTGAACTCCACCGAACAATTAGTTTAATGAGCCACATAATGAAACTCATCATCTGAATTCTGATGAATAGAGTACAAAGCAGAATCAGGCCAGGGATAGGACAAGGACAGTGCCGTTTCATCAAGGACACTGGAACAAGGAATGTGATATTTATACTTAAGATAATATCAGAAAGAGCAATACAAATGAAAAAGGATGTATACCTACGTTTTATTGACTATGCAAAGGAATTCAACAAAGTATGCCACAAAGAATTGTTAGAAATGCTCAAAAATTTAAATATCTGAGAAAAGTTCTAACAAAAGACTGAAAGTGCAACACTGAGATCCAAAGGCGAATTTGCATGGTTAAGGACACATCCTAGAAGCTGAGTAGAGTATTAAGAGACAGGAAAATTTTGCTAGAATGAAGAGAGTACTGGACTGCTATGTGATATTTGTTCTTCAGTATGGCAGTAAATGCTGAACAATCTCATCGAAGATGAAGGAAAAACTTGAAGCAACTGAAATGTGATTCTACAGAAGGATACTGCAGATATCATGGATCAAGCATGTGAGCAATGATGAGGTTTTGGAAAGGATGGAAACAAAAAGGAAATTAATACTGAGCATCTGGAAAAGACAGCTAAAGTTCCTGGAACATGTAATGAGGAAGGAGGGCTTGGAGAATCTGGTGCTCATGGATCAGATAGAGGGAAAGAGAGACAGGGGAAAGCAGCAGGTAACATACTTGACAGGCCTGAGCAAGTAGGTGGCAGAGGTGGCTAACAGAAGAAAGTGCGCTGTGCCACCAGGGATAGGGAGAAATGCAGAGCCATATTTGTCTCCGTCCTGAAGGGACATGGCACAAAGAAGAATAGTTGATAATATTAAGAACTCGTGTATTACTTTATTATTTCTTCATCACTGAAATGATTATTTACAAAATCCAGGATTTCCTTGGACCTCTATATTTCTCAAATTCATCTGAACTGCATGTCTTTGCATTTTCAGGTAAATTCTTTGTCAAACTTAATTTTTACTTCTTTCTAAAACTTGTCTATCTTTTTATAAAAAAAATGACAAGTTTTGGACTTTATAACAAACAGATGAAAGTCAAGTACTATTCAGAAATCTTTTTAATTTGCATCTGGTTTAATTTGATTTTTTTTTTTTTTTTTCAGGTCAACAATGATATTTCTGTTCTCAAATCCAAATTTGATTAAAATCTATTCCTTCTTGCTAAATTTTTGTGTTATTCTAACAACCAATTTAATAAAATCTCTTTCACATATTCCACAAATTCATATCTTAAGATTACTTTCTTATTTTGGATATTTTGTTCAAATTGTTTTCTCATTGAGAATCTTCTGATTGGAATACAAATTACTCTTTCTTTTATAAAATATTACATTTTTGACTGATCTTATCTACATTTGAAAATATTCTATTCTATACATTTTTCAGACTATTATCTTCATCTTCTTTTAATTCACTGCTTTATCTGATATATTCATTGGCCTTTTACATCCAGTTGTCTTTTATAAATCATTTAGTAGATTTTTTCTTTGCTTTTTTTTTAACCTAAAACAAAAAGTTTAACAAAGTCAGATGACCTGGTACTAAAGTTCTGTATATTAAATGCAAATGCTATATGGGGAGTGAGTGCTTAAAATAACTAATTTTGGCAGCTAAGTTATTAGTTATATGCGGTCATTTCAACAAACTTTAGCACTGAAGACATATGAATAATATCTTCCATCTCAGGTTCCAATGAAAGAACAAGTCCTAGAGTATTTTTCTTCAATCTCATCTGTTCTTTTGTTAACATTAACATATATCATTTGAAACCATTTTTTTTCCAACCTTTGGTTCAATGAAAAAAGTATGTACACTATGAATTTGTTTTGCTTGAGATGTTAATATTAAAAAAGAATTTCAATTACTTTCTGAATTTAAACAGAAATGAAATCTATTGTTACTTTGGATTAATTCACTCTTTGTATGTGAAATTTTATTGTCTTTTCTTTTTATTGTAACCAACATTATTTTCAATCTCTGTTCACTTCAACGTACATTAAAGAGGCAAATATGAAGAGGTGTTGAAAAGTTCTCATCCAAACTAAGAAAGTATTCAAAAATAAATTTTGATATTTAATAATTTGGTTAGATTTTAGAAACTGAATCAGTCTGAGAACTTTTCAGTACCGCATCATACAACACTATACAATCATGTATTACATTTAACCACAGAGTGATTATATTATTGTTTTCAATTTAGGTTATCTTACAAATATTTCTATAATATAGATGATAGTCATGTGAACATATTAATTTCCCTCTCATTTAATTATTTTCTAATTCTACAGAATTTCCTTCTCTCCACCCACATACTCAAAATGGAAAAAACTAATTGTTCAATCTCATAAAAATGAATTTTCTGTATTATGACAATTTAACCTGATTTGGATCTAATATCAGAAGATATTATGAAACATTGGCTTCAATATGTCCACTTGTTCTCTTTGCAGGTATGCAGCAAAGCTTTTAAGGCAAAGGGCAGCATGCTTTATCACAAAAAAGTGACACATGGTGTAAATGTAGAACTTAGCCAAGGCCTTGAAGAACGCTACCTACGTTTGAAAACTCGGGCCCAAATGAAAACTCTGTATTTGCATGAAAAACTCCAAGAGACAGCAACAACGGGGGATCAAGATGCAGCAGCCATGGAAGCAGGCTTGAGCAAATCATCTGAGTTGCTCAAAAGCAGTGAGTCTCAAGGTGAAGTGGCCACTAACACAAACACTAACACCTCTGAAACTCTTCCACTTCAAGCAGCAATTGCAAGTGGTGGCACCTATCCAAATGGAGACAATATTGAAGCAATGAAGTCCTGTTCTACTTTTAAAGAGGAGCTTGAACTAGCAAAAGGCCTTGGACTTAATGATCAAAAAATCTCTGAGGCAATGGCTGAAGCAAGCTTGTCAAGTATAGAAATTTCGCATCTTCATAAACAGCCTCCACCATCACAACCACCACCACCACCACCACCACAATCTGCATATTTTGTCCACCCTGATGTTGAAACGCCATCTTCCATAACAAGCCCAGCAGCTGTTGTGTGTGGTATACGTAACAATGTTGTAGAGCCATCAATATCCCCAGCCTATGGGCCAGCAGACAATTTTGTGATTACTACTGAAGCACTGTTCACAAAAAATCGTATTAGTATAAAAAATGAGACTGTAATTGCAACGCGGATTGATGGGGTCAATCTGAGCAGCGGCATGAAAACGTCCCTCTACAAGTGTTACCTGTGTGGCAAGATTTTCAATTACCTCAGCAAACTCCAGTGCCATTTGTCCCTGCATTATGAGCGGCACCTAGTAACCTACCAATGTTCTGTGTGTGGTACCAACTTCAAATTCAAAACCCAATTACTCCGTCATTCTAGGCGACACAAACTGCCCCCAAAGAGTTCCGTGCAGGTAGATAAAGAGGGACAGTTAGAAGAGACCGTCCCTGTCAGCCAAGACACCCCTCAGTTAAGTGAGGGAACAAAAGAAAGCTTATCATTTACTCCAGAATTCAAGGAGCCTTCTGTTGAAGATGACTCCACTAAAGAGACTCCCCTGGTGGAGCCCTCTTCAGCCAATCCTTACCATAACAATAACAGTAGTAATAATAACAGTCTAGGTTCAAATAGTGTGCCAGCTAGAGATTTTGTTTATCCTTATCAAAAAGTTAATGGCTGTTATGTTTGTCTCTATTGTAGGAAATCTTTTACCAGGTTCTTCTCGTTGCAACGTCATGAAAGAATCCACACTGGCTACAAGCCATGCTATTGTAAAGAATGTGGCAAAGGCTTTAGCGAATATCGTAACCTGCGCCAACACGTTATGCGTTTCCACAGTGATAATTACCCAATGGACTATGTTCGGAAAGTGAGGAAACGAGCAATTCTAGCTAGCTTAAAGTCTTCCATTAGACTTGGTTACCTAAATCGACTCCAACAGAGGATGGGTGTGCCTGATATGATTGATGCTGGCACAACCTCTACCTCTCGTGATGAGCTTCAAGTGGGTGGTGGTGGTGGCGGAAGTGGTAATAGCATCTTGGGTAATGATGATAACCATCTCCACCAACACCATCATCATCATCATCATCATCTTCTAGGCAGGGAAAATTCAGATTTGAAATATGTTTCACATGTTGATGTTGGTCTGGGTGGTGCAGGTACCATTACTAATACACAATACATTAGTAAGGAGCAGGAGTCTGAACAGTTGAGACAGGAGGAGGAAGAAAAAGAGAAAATGAATGCCAAGGAAATCTTGAAGAAGGAAGGCATCAAAGAAGATGTGACAGTCGTGCTGCCGTCCGACCCCCCAGCCGAAAATGAAGAGGTGGTCTTAGATCCACATCATTCAAATGGACTTCCTGAGGGAAACTGGTCTGAAAATACCTCAGAAAATGGCGAAGATTGCATAAGCAGTGGCGAAATCATTGCCGCCCCCAAGCGCTGCCTGTTACCTCAAAATAAGAAAGACAGCTCTCTCTTCAAATCCAGACGAAAAGCATCACTGACATACAAGGTAGAGAATAACCAGCTGCCAGCCTCTCAACCATCACACCTTCAACAACAGCAGCAACCACCACCACCACCACAACAACAACAACAGCAGCATCAACAAGCTGGGCCACAGCCACAAGCAGCTCACCTCCACCCTCCTCCTAGCCATCCACCTGCTGTTCCTCCTCCCCCGCCTCCTCCTCCTCCCCAGGTAGCAGCTACCCCCCAGCCAGTTGTGGTAAACAGCGAGCCAGAGATGGTCATGTCCACTTCCCATCTGGGACAGAGTTTATTGAGTAGCATACCCCAGAGCAGCATGCTTTCCAGTATGACTGCATTGGGACCAATTACATGTAACTCTATGGTTTTGGGAACACCGACTTTACCTGCTCAGGCAGCCGCTTCCTTCCTGGCTGCCTCCCAGTTGCTTAGTCCAACTGTCTCTCAGGCTCTGACCGGGTCACCAATTGTCAATATTCCATTAGCTCTTTCTGCGGATCCTCTTTCTTTGGCTTCCTCCACATCCTCTCTCACTGGAACATCTCAGTGTCCATCTCCTGAAGAGACTCTGGTTGGACTCCCACGGGTTCAGTGGCATGCTCCACACTCTCCAGATAGTATTCGCAATACTATCCTGGCAGATGGACGGAAGTTAACGTCACTATCCAGAACACACTCCAGGTGAGCCAATTGCTTTTTCATTCACTCAATGCATTTTTTTCTTGTATTTATTAATGAAATTATTTCTGTTTATACATTCAAATACAGTATTCCTTCTAAAGAAAAGAAAAATTTATATTTGCACAATAAGTTAATTATTTTTCAGGACTTGTTGATTTTTTTCTTTACAATAATAGAATATTTATAATGAAAGAGAAATTAACTAATATTAATATAAAAGCTCAAATTATCATAAATTTTCAAGATATTAACAAAATAGACAAATTCAATAATTTATATGTGTCTGTAACTTAAGTGAAAAATATTTTTGCTATAAAATAATACAAAATTTAATTTTTCCTCGTTACACAGTCCTATATTTAATGATTCATATTAAAATATATATATATATATATATATGCATGCTTTTAGTTAAGGACTTTTTTAACTTAAATATAAAGTTATGCACTCAAATTTTAGAAATATTTCAAAAATTATTCTTATATTCTTTTAGTTGACTCTCTAACTAATTTTATAAACTTTTTTGAATTCAAAGACTTTTCTATCAAGAAAACAAGTCCAACAGAGTAAATACATGCTGTGATTGATAAAGACCAACTTATTTATTTTGGTTTTGAGCAATGTTATTATTATGTAGGGTTGTGTTGGATATGCTCTAAAGCTTTATGCCTTCATAAATACAAGATTATCATAGCAATAAAAATTAAAGCATTTTACATAGACTAGAGAAACACACTTTCTAACATCTTGCTGACCTTCCTTACACTTTCTTTAGTATATCTCTATAAAATGTTTATGCTTGCATTTCAGATTAAATTTAGAAAATTTTTAGTTCTATATTTGTCTTTTATTTTTAAACTTTCATTGAAAAAGAAATTCTTGCACTTTGCTATTCTGTGAAAAACTCATTCAAATTATGTACATGCAAACTGTTTTGTGTTTTTAGTTGTCTCATTATGATTAAAATGTCCAAACTGAAGCCATAATCTGCAATGCATCAAAAGGTCATACTTTCAGAAAGAAATAATCTTATTTCTTTTTCAATTATATTTTAGCAGGAAACTAAATCAATGATTTAGACTGTAATACTGAATTTTTTAAAATTATAGTTAATCCTTTATTTAATACTCTAATAATAAAGCATTTTGATAACAAATTAGACTTAAAAAATTCTATCCTCACTAAAATGCTGTATTAGAATAAGTATTAGTTTAAATAGGCAAACAAATATGAATTTTCTATTATGTAATGAAAATCATAATTTTCAGTTCACTTAAATTTTTATTTTCTCCATATATAATTGCAAATAAAAATAGTATATTTCACCATTTGTCCTTGAAGAACATCTTTTGTATATTTTCATATAAAAAAGACATAACAAATTAAAATATTATATTTTACAATATAAATCTCAGTTGTAAATTGTATTTACATTAGATGTAATTATCAGTTTAAATTATTGAAATTTATAAGGAAAACATTCTTAAATAATTTCTTATAAATGCGTGTTTCCTCTTAATTTAAGTATTACTCAGTAATTTTTTTTTTTACAAAAGTTTAATTTTTATATTTTAGATGGATTTGATTTTAAAAATGGACCATTTAAAATTTTAAAATTTGCCAAGTACTCAGTAAAAAAAGTAATCATAATTACAAAAATTGCAAAATAATTATTTACAACTTTCAAATACTTTTATTGCATGATGCTGCATTGCTTGCATGGTGAAAAGCAATAGAATTAAAAAAAAAAAACAAGTTTGATAGTTTTTAAAAATTCAAGCAGTAAGAAAATGATTAAACTAGACAAGATTTTAGAAAAGTTTTTGTAATGTTTCTTGCAGTTGATATCAATTATGTACACATTGTATTAACAGATTTGAAGTAAATACTTCTAACTGTATAATGTTTGGGCATTTTACTTATGAAATGCCACTCAGAAATTATACTCATAAATAAAATTGTCTTTTTTAAAATACGCTTTTATTAATGTAAACATTTTGCTGACGGAAAAGTTATGACATTCAAAATTGAAGTTTATTTTGTTTTGTGAATTATTCAGCTTAATAGAAAGTGAAATAGGAACCTTGAATATTCATTTAGATCATTTTTAATAATTTGCAAATGATGTTGAATAAATTAGTTTTATTCAGAATGAACTGAACTTTTATTCATTAAACCATTATTGCTCAATATGAAGAGTCCTAAAATGTCCAATATAAAAACAGTTTTCTTAATATATAATTTGTAGCTTTGTCTAGGATGAAGAGTTAACATTATTAATGTAAATAATTCATAGCTTATTTAGTAAAAATATGTTGAGTTAGAGAACTTGAAGTAAATAAAACCTCTAATTTTTTGCAACTATAAACAAACGTATAGAGAAAATCATATATATATATATATATATATATATATATATATATATATATGACAAAACAGAAGAAAAAAAGGAGCTCCTGGGAAAAAAAAAGAGTGGTGGTGAGAATTAAAATTAACTCAAATGCTGTGTAGTGTATATCTGATCTAGAGTTATCGCCCTTACATTTTAAATGCCAGTTTTGATCGATTGAAAATACAAAAGTGCAATGTCACTATTCTTCTCAAGTATTAAATTTCATCAGTTCCTGTTGAAAATCTATCCTACTTGGAAGTTTCCTCAATTTTTTTTCTGTACCTAAATGGGCTGAAAAGTGAGGGGGAAAAAAGCTCTCAATTGAAACACTTTATGCAGGTTTTTTAATCAATATATTCTCAAACGATTTTCTAAATGGTTTATTATAAAGCAAAATTACTTAACATTATGGTCTGACTATAAAAATTCCTTATGTAATCACTTTCTTTGAAGAAGATTCATATACTTTTTATATGTATATGCTTTTATGTCCCACGTCAAGTTGATATGACCCAGATTAGGTTCCTGCAATATAAGCTATCAGTTATTGTGCATGCATGCATGTGTGTTCTGAAGTGTAACGAGTATTGGGTCATGAAAACACTTTATTATACAAGAAAACTAAACCTACAATAAAAATTGTAAACTGTTTTGATTTAAGACTTAGATATTAAAAATCTGATTAGGTGTGTTATGTAAAACTTAATCCTGATTTACAAACTTAAAATGTTCTTTTTATGAACTCACTTTTCATTTTAAAGAAATATTTTACTCAGGACTTTGAAATTAATTTCTCTTTAGTGTTTTTTTTTTTTTTTTTTTAAAGTTTTTTTCAAAACCTTTTCATGCATTGCATTTTTCTCCTACAGTTTTCTCATGGGTATCAAGTTGTCTAGATCTTGTAGGCCAGAAGTAGAATGTTTTTCTGGCCTAATATCTTGATACCTTTTCCAGGTTACATATTGTGAATTCTCCTGTTGACAGAGAAAAGGTTTGCAAGCCTACATTACTGCCTGATGGACGAGCAGTGTACAGGTGCATTTTCTGTGGCAAGGATTTCCTCTCATTCTCAGACATCAACCGACACATGGATTTCCATGAAGGTAAGTGCTGTCTTTTATTAAGTGTTCTTAGTCATGAGAAAATGTGCATCCCACTTGAGGTAGCTCTAGTAAACATTGTTTTGCTTTGTTTTTTTTTTTTCTTTTTTTTTTTAAATGCTGACTGTACTTTTTAAAATTCATTTAATTTTAAGTAACATATCACACATCAATTTGATCATTTGCATTGTCAAGGAATTTTCTGTTTTAAAATATAAAACCTGGAGCTTTGGATCAAAGTGGATTGAAACTCATTACAAACAGGAATGTTATTTCTGATTACAAGCATTAGAGAGAAAGCTTTCATTAGCACTTATAATCTAACTTCATGCACCTCTTAAAGTTGATGGAAAATGTGTCTCAGCTTAATTTAAAATAAGTTCCTTTGATTTTTCTTTCTTAAACCACAAAAATTTGTTGCTTAATGAAATAACTATCAGTAATATTTTTTGATAATTGGGTCTTATCTTTCATCTGAATACAGTTTTCTTCCACTTAATGCAAATAATTTTCAAATTTTCTTGATAATCACTTTTTACAATGTTTAGTTTTGCATTTGATGTTTTCTTCAGCTATAAAAGCACTAAATGAATTTATCATTTAGATTTGTTTGATTTGGGCTGTTATTTAATGATTAACTCTCAAATTAGCAATTATATTAATAATTAAAGCATTAAGCAAATGATATATTTTAGTTTCATGAAATATAGATATTTTATCCAGTAAGCCAATGAAAGAAAATAGACATTAAGGAAATTACAACACTTTTAAATTTCTTTAATAAATCTTATTAATGTAATTAAAGTATGTATAATGCTCATATATTTTTATTGAACTAAGTGTTCATTGGCTATTGCTAGAGTTTCATTTATACTGAGTGCCCAAGTAGTGTGACCATGAGCCAGATTATACTAAAATTGGTATACACTCATACTGCTTATCATAGAAATTTTAGAAACTAAGAAAACATATACAAATAAGCACTGTTGACTGATCCAACTTATTTAATGAAAGCTCCAAACATTAGCTTGCTTCTCAATAAGCCAGACTTACTTTTGACTGATTCTGAACAGTTAAAATTTTTGCCAAGATATTTAACATCACTTACTGTCTGAGATTGGGAAGTGTTTCTTCTCCCGACTTTACCTACTCTTCAGTATCAATCTATTAACAAAAAGGACACAAATATTAAATCGTGTTTACATTGTTATCAGATGCTTTGTCAAGTGCTACATCTTTCACCTGTTTAAAGATAAAATTATTATTAAAACATTAAAAATTCAGAAAAATTTGAATATAAAATGGGTAAAGTTATTTTGGAAGCATTACATCTCATGGTTTTTGCCTGATACATTACATTGAAATATGAGAAAAAGTTCTTAAATAATTGCAATTGATATAGCATTAAAAAATTAACTGGAGTATAACTTTTTATGTATAGACTGTCATTATTGACAAGTTTCATGGGATTATTTTAATAATCAATAATATACTTATGTAAGTTTACTCATATTCAAAATTATATTAATAACTATTCAAAAGTAAGATACTTTAATAATTCAGTTACTTTAGAATATATATATATTAGGACCTTGAATAAGTTCTCGGTGATTTTTTATGAAAAATAATGTTTTATTTACAAAAATTAGTAAGAAACAGGTCACTGAATGTATTGTTCATCACTAGCCATTACTTTTTCCCATCTTTCTGGCAGCATTTGAATTCCACTTCAGAAAAACAACACATCTTTTGAGGCTAAGTATGAGTTGACCCATTTTCTGGCATCTTCATAAGAATGAATGTGCTGATCAGCCAGGCCATGTGCAATTGATTAGAACAAGTAGGTTTTCACTCATTTTGCAACATGAGGTCTAGCGTTACCATGTTGCAAAATTACTTTGCCATGTCTCTGCTTGTATAGCAGTTATTTTTTCTTCAATGCTCAGCTGAAGTGCATAAGTTGTAGCCAATTGCAATCTCTCATGATGGTTTCAGTCAAGCAGTTCATAATAAACTACACTCAGCTGGTTCTACCAAATACAGAGTAAAAGCTTCAAACCATGGATATTCAGTTTTGCCACAAATGTTGATGCATGGCCAGGCTTATCCCATGATTTTCTATGCTTAGAGTTATCATAGTCTATCCACTTTTTCACATGATACAATGCAAAAAAACCTTCCTTTTTCTGCTGTTGAAGCAGCTGTACACATATGACAATACCGTTCAACATCTCTCAGCTTCAACTCATACAGCACCTAATGTTCATGCTTTTGAATCATTCCTAATGCTTTCAAATGTTTCGAAACTGTTTTGTAATCAACTCTTAAAGATTTTGCAAGTTCAGCTTGTGCCTGACATGAGTCTTCATGAAGTAATGCCTTCAAATCTTTGTCTTCGGACTTTTTACAGTGCGTCAGAGTGTTCTTTATCTTCAACATCAAAATCATTTTTGAAGTATTGAAGCCAATCTCTGCATGTTGTTTCTGACAGAGCATTGTTGTTTTAATTCCCAACAAGAAATCTGTGTGCTTCAGCTGCAGATTTCTTTTGAATGAAGTGGTGTAATAAAATTTCCCACAAATACAGTTTATTTGGCATAAAATTTGACATGTTTAATGCTATGTAAAACAAAGTTGCTTAAACTTTGGTGAAATGACATAGACTGAATTTCAACCTTGCTTATAGTACTTCCATTTGAAACTACACACACACAGTTCTGGGAAAACAGCGAGAACTTATTCAAGGTCCTAATACATATACATATGTGTGTGAGTGTGCATAAATATAATAAATATAATAGGCCAAAGAAACAAAAAACATCTAAGAAATAATATTGCAAATAAATGCACATTGAGAAAATGTTTAAAATTGAAATTTTTAGACACACCTGTGTCCTTTCAAAGAAAAATAAACTGATAGTTATTTAAAAAATAAAATATATACATGTGTATGAGTGTGTGTGATGAAAAGCATCCATATTTTAATTTTTATGGTTAATACTGTAAGTATTTAATATGTTTCTTACATCTTATTAAACCCAATTCAGTTGTAAATCTTGTTTGCTGTCTTTGTTTTACTTATTTTACCCTTATTTAGATTAACAATCACAACACATTTAACCTTACTAATTTAAAAAGGATAAAGTATATTCCATCACAAAATGACAACTTTCATTTTTTTCTCTTGCACACTAAATGATACTTAAACAAAAGTTTCTTTACAAAAAATACAAGGTATATCTGGAAAGTACCCACTCATTTAAAATCTGGAAAAAATAGTCTACTTAGGTCAATGACACCTGAGCACCCTTTAAAGAACCCTCTTTGGGACCTCACACACTTATCCCAACATTCACTTCACTTTTAGAAACATTTGCAAAATGATCTTTCAGGATTGTCATTAACTGCCTCACTATATTCTCTTTAATCTCATCCATCAATTTTGATTTAGGAGCCAAATGTGGACTGTGTGGGTGATGACATATCTGGATGATGCAGTGTTTTGCCAGAAACTCACTACAATATATAAAGAATCTACTCATTGTAAAAGCAACACTCATACCTTAATGGTGTCTTACTGCTGAGTAACCCTGTAGGAGAGTGTCTGATGCATTGCCAAATTATATAAAAACTACACAACTGATTCTCAAGATATTCATAATAGCTGGCTACTTTCCAGAGAGAGCTTGTATTGTACATGTTTTATTCTACTTAATCACTTTTTAAAAGACTTGCACTGACTGAGACAGAAACATTTGTGTTAGCATGTTTAGTTCACAGAGATTGCATCCAAAAATATGTATAAATTTGAAATTTCAAAAGAATCTTTCAATTTCATAATAGTTTTATATTTGATGACTTAAAAAGAATTGAGAAAATCCTAATTGAATAACTTGAAAAACTGACTCATTTCAATGTATTTTGTTTATCTGCATTCATAATCAAATTCATCAACTTAAAGTAAAAACAGACTTTATGTAAATGCAGATTGAAAGTTTCGATATATTAACTTTTAGAATTTTTAATTAAGTATATCTCTTTTTTTCTTACTACCTTTATTTTATTTTATTCATTGATGTAACAAAAATATTTCTAGCTATCTTCATAAAAATATGGTAGGTGTACAATATGAAATGTTCTTTCCTCTAAAAATGTTTCCCATTTTCTCAAATTAGCTTATAAGTCTGTTTACTTTAGAAAAGAAATAATACTTTGGTGAAAGAAGATTTGTTTTGTCTATTTCACCAACACATTTCATTTACATTTGAAAGTAATTTCCTAAAACATTTTTAGATGTTTAGTTAAAGATAACACTTTCTATATTTAAAACATTTGCACAAAAATAAATATTATCTAAGTATTTAATAGTTAAAACTGTTCAAATTAATTATAAAAGATTCTAACAAACATCTTAAAAAGATAAAACCATTATCTTAAAAGCTGTAAAGATAGCAGGATATCTGAAAATTATCTTAAGCATACACAAATTAATTCTGCCAAGTTATTTCATATACTAATACTATTGCAATCACATTCAATCCATGTTTGGTATCAAATGAAAACCTTTTTCAACTGGCTAATTTCAACCCACAAAAAACAACAAAAAAAAACAATTAATTCATTAGCTTCAATTCTTCATCTCTTACTTTTGTATTCTACTAAGCCAGTCTACAGATTATATCTTCTCAGAAAATACTTAGTTTTGTTCTTTTTTATTTTTGATACTTAAATCACTGCCAAATTCCAAGAAATCTGACCAATCTTGGTCATCATTAAATTCACTTAGAACTAAATTTCTCTTGAAACATTTCTTTATAAATGAAGCTAATTTCCCCATTTAAAATCTATAGTAAACTTTTGTCATTATGAAACTTTAGCAAAACCTATTTTCAAATTTCCATATTGAAAAATTGAAACAAGCATTATTTGTCTGTACTATATAAGAAATCAAGTGATAATGTAACGGATTTATTAGTCTTGACCATACAGCTGTTAAGTGTGAATACTTTTATTGTAAAAAAGTATCAGGTACTTTCAGGAATTCAGTATTTATAGAGATATTTAATAGATAATCATGAGAAATATTTGAAAGCATACTGTATTTAATATAGAATGAAGAACTAGTAGCAATCATGAACCCAAAATGTAGTATAACCTAGTAAACAATGATAATAAAATATGTATATATGAGGGAATGCTGGAAATTTCATGATCCTTTCAAAAAGTACCTAGCATTTGGTAAAAGTTTGTGATATATATCAAGCCAAGTACTATTTAGAGCCTTCTTATTTAATAACCCTTATGCTGTTACTACTACTACTATGATTTATTGAAGTTGAGAAATACATGATCTTTTATTTGGGTTTAAATAAAACAGACTTGATGTTATCAGTACTACTTTTAACTTATTGAATGTTCTTCTGAATGAATCCATTTTATTCTTAACACAATGAGGTTCTATTTATAAAAATATTTTAATTAAAAGTTTGATTGTAAGGATATGTAAATGTAAAAGCAATCATTTGCAAATGAATGAGAGACACTATATAAACTAAAGTAGTAACGAGGAGGACAGATTTTGTGAAGAGTGATTGTGAGCAACTTGCAAATATTACTACTACACTTCACAACAATAGCCCTCAGCTGTAAAGAATTTTGTTTTTATAGACACATGGTTGAGGTGTTTTGCACTAGAGCCAAGAAGCCAAAGTGTGTGTGGGGGGGGGGGGGGGGCAAAGTACGGCACCTTTTTATGGCAAATGTGGGTGTTGACGTGGTCAAAAGAATTTTGATCATGGCTCATCTTCTGAAATTAGGAGACCTGACTTAAAAAAAAATAAGACAGATAATATTAACAAACTTACAAAGTTGGTTAGGGCAAAATGTAAAATATTTATGTTTAGTGAACTAGTTATTAAATATCAACACCAACTAAGGGAGACTAACCAGTTCTGTGATTTTAAAACTTTAGAATGAATAACAGACCACAAAAGATGAGTTGGTAGAAATGATAATTATTGAAGGATTACACAATGAAAAACATCAATAAAATAATCTTGAACAACTTCAATTAGGAAGCAAGTCTTTGAATACTTTCATGTAATTCATACAAAATCTGAAAATAATTGAGAAATTCAACAAGTCTGAAAGTTGACAGTAAAATTTAAAAATTATCAATACATATTTATTAAAGGGACCAAGACAAATGCTAATATTGTGGGTATAGACATGAAGAAAGAGAAGCACTCCAGTGTTTGGAAAGAAAGACACATAGAAAATGTACCAAAAAGAACCACTTCCAAGTTGTATGTAAAGTTAAAGAGAAAGACATTAAGAGTTTCACTCAGAATCAATGTGGAGATGAAAAAGAGAAAGAAAGAAATTAATTGAAAGAAAAAGAGAACTTCTTAATGCAAGTTAAAATAAACAACACCAATTTACATATACAAATGAATACAACCAGCAAAGTAATGTCAGTTCCAGAAATTTTATCTACAGCTTCAACAACAATGGTTCAATTATACAAATGCCAAGATGCTTTGAAAGATCCCTTGAATCAGACAAAGACTAGTAACAATACCTATAATTGTTGTAGTCTGTAATAAGCACCACAGACTTGCTGGAAATGATGTATTCAAACTTAATTCCACAAAATTAATTAATGCTGCCAATACTGAAAAAAATGCCTGCTAAAAAATTATAAGTTGCAAGTTAAATGAAAATGTCATCTCCTGCTATAACCAAGCAAGGAAGTTGCTCCCAGCTCCCATTAAGAAAATTAGTGGAACAAGGCTACCTTATATATGTTACATCTGGCAGCAGTAAATAAGCATCAGCTTTTGTATTTTGGGGAAATGCAGATGGAGACTTTTGAATATGTAGTAGTGATTATAAAGTGGGAGTTAATCTTAAAAATGCTCAGATTCATACCCAATTTCAAATGTTGAATATTACATTCATTAGCAGGAATGAACATCTTTATAGACTTATCACTGGATATCCATAGACAACCACTTTTAAGAAATGACAAAAAACAACATGCCAACAGATTTCTTGAGGGATCTAAGAATGTTGTATGGAATAAAAATGGTTAGTGCTATTTTTCAAAGAACCATAGAACATGTCATTGGAGATAATATAGAAAATATTGCGTGCTTTCAAGATGATATCTTATAGCGGCCAGAAATGAAATCGAACTAAAAAAAAAAAAAAAAGAAAATTGTAATTCTTTTCAGGATTAGTAAATTTTTGGGATGTTTGTTGTGGTTCAGTGGATATTAGATCAGAACAAGAAATCAGAGAGTCAAGTTCAAATTCCAGGTGAATTCGTTGCATTCACTTATGCACAACATTGATTCTCCCTCTAGCTATGGGTTAAATAGCAAGACATATTGGGTTCTGTAACCTTGGTTGGTAACCAGTCTACTGCAGAAAGTAATGGCAACATACTGCAGGAAAATCTTCTGCCCAGTCAATCATGGCTCTTTCAAGATATGATTGCCAAAGTGTGTATCATGTATGGCACTAAACTGACTGACATTTTCATAGATGATACTTACCAAGATATACAGAATTAACTGAGCAGTTTGCTACACTAAGAAAAAAGAATATGAAATTTGTATGGGAGGAGACACAACAAAAAATATTTGACCAACTAAAATTAACTTTTGCTAAGGCCAGTATTCAAAATATTTGATGCAACTAAAGATATAACATTGACTATAGATACTAGTTAGCATTCATTATCGAGAATATTATCACAAGAAGGAGATCCAATAATGTATCTATCAAGAAGGTTGATGAGCATTGAATTAAACTATTCAAATACTGAAAGAAAGTTTTGGTAATTGTATAGACTTATCACAAGTATGTATTAATTTTTAAGTGGAAAAATATTTCTGTTAAGATGTGATCATCAAGTGCTATAATTTTATTTAATTCAAGGAAAGAATTGACTATGTCAAGAATTTTAAAGTGATCAATAACACTAATATGTCAAGTGTAATTAATTCAGTACCACATGTGGATGCACTATCAAGATTGTGATTTTATAAGAAATTAAATAAGAAGACAAATGAAAAATTTGAAGATACATTTCTACACTGAATATAAACTGATGTTTTATCATTAGAGAGAATGGCAGAGGAAACTATGCAAGACCCAGTATTAATTAGAATAAAAAGAAGAATGAGAAAGAACAGATGGGGTAATTGTTCTCAATCTGAAAGACCCCTATAAGGATGTAAAAAAAAATGATGGTAGAGAAGAGAAGAATTTACAACGATGATATGGTGGTAGTTCCAAAAACATAAAGAAGAATTTTAATAAAGTGTGTACATGATTACATACATTGTGGAATAGTAGCTACACAAAAAGGGCTAAAGTTAGAAGTATGGTGGCAGGAATATTTAAGAAAAGTGGAAGAATATGTGAAAAAGATGTCCCGAACGTAAAGAAATGTTACCCAAAAGAAATGATATTCATGGACTGAAAAGAGTTACAGCCATGGAGCAGAGTTCATGCAGATCATATATACATCAATGGGAGGGGAATTCTTTTAATACTAGTAGATTCTTTTTCAGGATGGCCTGAAGTAACTTGGGTATCAGTCAAAAGAAATTCTGTCCTGAAACGTGTATTTTCAAGAAATAGAGTTCCCAGAACTGATATCTGACAATGCACCAAATTTTTAAAAAGATCTCAACTTATACTTATGAAAGATAGGATGCAGGCCTTACAAGGCATCTTCATATCGTCCTCAATCAAATGATCTAGTGGAAGGGATTGTGTAACCATAAAAATGGGCCTAAAATAATGTTAGCAGTAAAAAGAGAAAGCCAAGACTGCTTCTATACTGCATGCTAAAAGACTAGAAAGTCCACCAGCACTGGTGGAAAGATAAATCAGAGCTTCCCTAACAATGTCATATTCTGTAAAGGAAAAAATATGGTATAAAAAGAATGTGTCAAGTTCAGAAAATGCAAATACAGCCATAATAGAAAAATAAGAAAACTATATAATAGCCCATGCAGATTGAATAAGAACCTAAGACAAAGATATAGAAATGAATGAACAAATGTTAAAGGACATAAAAATCTAATGAACATGATGAAAATGAAGGGAACAAAAATTTAGGTCTCCAAAACAGTTATGACATTTCTGATAAAGATCAATTGAAGGCAGATAGCCATAAATATAAAAGAGTGTGAAATAGCTCAAGATCTTCCAGAAACAGAAATATAAGATCTAGAGAAGTAGAACAAGGAAATCCCCAAAATGAAGCAGAATATAAAAATAAAAGATTAACCAAGGGCATAAAACCCTTCCATTTAAAAAAGATATATTGATATCTAAATGTAAGAACTTTGCATATGGACACGACACTATATAATAAACTTGAGTAGTTTTGAGGAGGATGGATTTTGTGAGTAGCGATCATGAGCAAATTTCAAATACTACTACTACATTTCACAACAGTGATTATGAACAAAAGCAGAATCTTTATTGAACTCTGAAAGTAAAGTGTTTGTCAAATAAACAACCTCTAAATGCAAATTGTTATTTTTCCTTCATTTGATTTAAATTGTCATTTGGTTGGTTGATAATTTTCTGTTATCTTAAAGGAATAATAACTACTTCTGAATGAAAAACTGCAGATCACACTCGTATAGCAATAAGTATTTACTAATCTTAGCTTAGTATAACACAAGGCCACAATTGTAGAACACATAGCAAGGTTTGAACTCACTACAGCTGTGATGGATTGCATGACTAGATTAACCACTGCTCCACTATGAGACATACTGTCTCAGCTGCTAATAGTTTTCAAATCTCTTAGATCTGTAAGGGCTTTATAAAATGATCAAATTGAATTTACAATATTTTTCTAGTAAAATTTCATTGAGAACTATATTCTTTTTAATGAAGCTCCTTCTTTCCTTTTTTTAATCTTTTGTATTTTTTTTGATAATTGTAAGAAATATTCACAAATTGGTAGAGTTATTCCTCTCAGTTCAAATAATAGGTTTTAAATTTGACTCTAAATTTTTCTGTGAAATTTTAATGTTTTTCTCCAATTTCTTGAAACTGAGAAATGTTTGATATTTTCTCTTGTTAATAGTTATTTGAAAGTTTATTGATGAATGTGAATTTTCCTGCTTCTCAACTAATCTCTCTTAGCTATGACTAATCGATTAGAAATAGTCATTAAAGTTCAAATAATCATCTCAATCCTTGCATGTTGATTTTCATTAATTTTTCTACATTGGAACAAGGTAGGTAGGTGTGTGTGTGTGTGTGTGCATCATGACTTTTTTGGCTTGTGGCATTTCATAATACAGAAGAGTTCTATTATGTGACTTAAAAATATGACTTAATCAATTTGCATGGTTTTCTTGTCATGTTGCCCTAAACTCTTTGTTTTTCTTGTTTCTCATTATCTTTTGCCTGTTTTTGTCTAATTTAGAGATATCTTAATTCTGCTTTGTTTGAAGTGATTTGCTTGCTTAAAAGAATGCGCAAATCAGCTGTAATTGTTCATCTGTCTGATTTGAAGGTTTCAAATAAATTGAAGAATTACATGCTGAAATGATTCAAATTTTCAAATGTCATTACTTCAATTTACTCTTAAGTGTTTTGTTTGTCACTAAACATTTAGTTGCAATAATTTTACCCATTATAATTCTGATCAAGTTGTACATTTATATAATAATAATAATAATCTGGGACTGAATTTTCTTTCTAAATCAATGCAACATATTTTTGTAAAGTATGAGAAATCATGTTTATAATTGTTCTACAGCATGAAAGAAATAGCAATTAAAATTATCTGAAACTCAAAATTGTAACGTGTTTCTCTGAATGTCTTACCACAAATTAATTTAACAATTTTAAATGATTTGAGTTGAACAAATTAAAAGCTTGTAAATTGATCAAGTTTCAAAACAGGTTTTGGTTTTCTTTAACCCTTAGCATTCAACATGTTTAAACATGCTCCATAAATATCAGCTTCCAAAATCTCAGTTTGCATGACTTCTTGCATTATTTGCAATGATGTCATCATATATTATGGCAGAGTTTACATGGGGTCGGTTATTGCAGGCTGAACATTAAAAGCCAGTATTTACAGGGCTGATTTGTGGAGTTGATGGTTAAAGGGTTAGATCTAAGAACTTAGAATAATTTTCTGCATTCATTTTGATTATCATCAAATTTGAAGGGATCTATAATTTTACTGCCTGCCCTTTCTAGCCAAAAGCATTACACTACCAGTCTTCTCAGCCATGTTGATTGTTTATTTCTATAAAGAACCCAACCATTAACCTAGTCTAGCTCTATCTTTAACCCAACCTCTAACCCAGTATAGCTCTATATTCATCATCAAAAATCTCTTTTGAGAAATTGCATGTACTTTTCATGTAACTTACATATTTCTTTTGAGATGTTTACTTAAAAACAACTCGTTTGGTTGATTTTATGTCTTTATCCAATGTTGTTAATATTTTGCATCTCTTTTTAAATTCATAACACTACCTTATTCAGATATTTTCTTGTTGGCCAATATACTTTTGTGTAACTGCTTAATTTTCCTCAAATTTTTGGTGACATTCTTCAAATCAATTTTTCTTCTAATTTTTATATTGTAAATGTCTTCAGTTTCTTTTTTGAGTGTACTCTGTTCAACTTTTTATTTTATTTATTTATTTTTTTTCAATTTTCACTCTTTCATTAACTTAACAATATCTTCTTCCTCTTATGATTCATGGTGATCTTCATATATTTGAAATTAAAAAATATCAATAATCTTAGTATTATCTATCTCATATATATATATATACACACACACACACAGGGTGCAATGGGTAAATTATCACCATTTTATATTTTTAATTTCACACATGTGCATTGTTTTTTTCATTTTGCTGACTGCACAGTATAGAAGGGTCAGTTGGGCACTGTCTTTGAGAAAAAGAGCACCATGATGCAGTTCACTCCACCAGAAATTTGGAAATGGCATGCTGTACTGCTTGGTATTCATGCCAGAAGCTCCAACACGAACATTTCAGAGTGTTTATGTATTCATATGAGGACAGTGCAGAGGATTCAGAAAGAGTTGGATGAGTCTAATGGTGATTACAAAAGCATTTGGAGTGATCACTAGTGATTGCAATGTTATGCCTCAATTCATTTTCCCACAGAGCCTCAGACTCCATACAGAGATTTATATCAAGTCCCTTGAAAAGTAGTACTGCTCTGGGTCAAGAGGGCTGCTGGAAAAACTTATGTCTGGCAACAGGACTCCGCACCATGCCACACAAGTAGAACTCAGTCATGATTGTCAGACAATTTCTGCAACTACTTCACCCCTTACATCTGGCAACCAAACTCTCCAGACTGCAACCTCCTTAATTATTGTGTGTGAGAAACCAACAAAACTTCTTGTAACACCAAAGATGAACTAAAGGCAAGGATTATGGCAGCATTCACTAACTTAAACATCGAGATGGACCAAAGTCATCTGGGGTCTATGGTTGAAGCCAATAGTGATTTTATTGAATAAACTTACTCTTTAGTATTTCAAGATATTTTTGTGTTAATTTTGATAAATATATCTGTTAAAATGTCAGTGTTATTTTCATTTTTATATAATTTAGACGACACTTTATCCATCACACATTGTGTGTGTGTATATATATATATATATATATATATATATAAACTTGAATTACATAAGAAAAACCTCATAAGCTGAATAAGTTATTCTAAATCTTTCTAATAAAACAATTAAATGCTGAAATTCATGTGACATATTTATCACTAAATATATCCTGAAAATGTTATCAACAATTGTTGGTTAATATCAGTTTTTAATGTGAAAGTATAGACTTTTATATTTAAATATGACATAGTATATTTAAATGACATAGTATATTGTAATAGTTGTTACAATGGTTTATAAAAGCATAGTATCACTACACAAAAAATTAGCAGTTGTGCTCCGAAACATGAATGTTTTTGTGTAGTGATACTATGCTTTTATAAACCATTGTAACAACTATTACAATATAAAGCTCTACTTTTTATCGATCACTCTTTATAAAAGTAAATGCTTGAACAGTGGGTTTAAAATCTACATGTTCTATCACTTTCTTACAATATGACATAGTATATATAATTTTTTCTTTAAAAGGACACTTCTGCATTGTAGTAATGCCTTCTCAACATTTATTGCATATGAATGTTGAATTTCCCTAGATATCTCAAATTACTATCATTTGATAAACCTTATAAAATTATCAACATTTTGAGACTGAATATTACCTAAAAGAATGAATATTAGCGTAAAGAAGTGCCTGACTTTTATCTAAAGTTCAGCTCAAAATTCATAATTTAAAATTTTTCTGTTGATTTTTTTTCTGTAATTTTATTAAGTTACAATGTATGTTCATTTTCATTAAATATTTATACTAGTTTTCAACTATTTAAAATGTGTTTCATTTAAATAACTGAATTATAACAGTCAGACTTTTGGTGATAATCTGTAAATGTTCACTGTAAATTGTAAAATATGAGATGATTTTTATCTATTGAAATTTTTGATAAAGGTTAATTTTTCTAGTTTTTTTTTCTTTCTTCAAAATTAATGATGATTGTTTTGCGAGTGTTCCTCCTCACTTCCATCTATTTTTACTGTTGTCTTTGATTGGGGATATTTTTCATTTTTTTTTTTTTTTTTTTTTTTGCACACATGTCCATGAACGCGTCCAATCTTTTTTCACTTGTCAGTTGAAACTGGTGTGAATCAGTCCAGGCACGGGGAGATGACACTGGAAGGATATACATTTGCCCTAGATGTAACAAAACAAGCACCAAAAGCTGGTGAGGGTTTAAACTGGCTTCTTTCTTAAAAAAAAAATTTATTTCCTTTTTTTTTCTTGTTGTTGTTTATAAAAAAATTTTCAAATTTATTTTGTAATGAAAAAAAATTTAAAAAGGGCCTAAATTTAAATTTTATGGTCCCATTTTTCTTTTCATTTTATTCAAAAAATGTTTTCTAAAGAACTAGCTGGGAGAATAATTGTTAATTTGGCTGCTGTCATTATTTAAATTTGGCAAAATATAAGTTTTCCTTCTTTTTCATCTTGTAATTGATTACATGTATGTATGATGTATGTGTGCACTTGTGTGTGTGCATGTTCAGTAGAGTCCATTTGTATGTTTTTACATTGTAGTTTTTATTGATTATTTTATCAGTTTCTACATTCTACTTGCCTAAGAATACTTTCCCAAATATCTGAGCAAAATCCAGATGCTTAATATAATTTTTGATTTGTAATATTTGTTAAATCATAGAAAAATCATCTAAAAAGTAGTCAATGTATATGTGATTTTGATATTTGTATATCAACCCTTTCATTAACTAAATATTACTTTATCACCTTTAAACATGTGTATAAATATTTACCATTAATTCTTGTATGACTACATTTCAACTCTTTTACTTCTACACTATTTGCAGTGCCAGAACAAAAGGTATTTCTCATTCTTGAACTATTAAATCCAAACAAATTTCAAAACTATCATGGATTGAGTTTGATTACATGAAAAAAATTGCCTTAAGTTCAGAGATCTCATCCATTTTAAATATTTGTATTTAAATAAAAAGGCAAGATGAAAAGAAAAAGGTCAGAATTAATGCTTAGTCAAAATCAGTGGCATGAAAATGCTCCAGTTACCTTATTTTGTTATTTTGATTATTGATTTAGGCATATCTCTGTATTTAAAAATGATGGCGAGTATTAATCTTTTTTTGTTTCACACAGTGTATCTATGCAACTCTTTCTCAATTGTGACTGTTTTATATAAGTAAATCAATAAATTATTCAAAATTTGAGTTTTTAGCCATCTCCAAAGTCACTAAGAGGATAAGATAGAGTAGATGGTATTTAAGAGTTACTTTTATTTTATACAAAAAAAATACCAAAGCTAACAGTCAGTATGCATTTTGCAGTTTAGCTGAATTATATAAATACCTATTTAAAAATTAGAGATTAGAGCATACAATCCTTATGTACTTTTACTTTTGGGACAGGTAGTCATTTGTAATCAATTAATTAATAAAAAAATATAAACTACTTAATTACTGAATTCATATCTTTTAGCAGTATTTTTATAGCATATATGTAAATGTTCACTTGACTAGAGAAATATATTTTGATGCAGATGATCAGTTTGAAAGAGCAATATTTCTGACAACTGCAAGTTGACTGTAATAAACTCTGATGAATGTAATTTTCTTTAGATTACAAATGAATATATATTAATACTAAGCTTAGTTCATTACTGTAGAAAGCATGTTTTGTCAATATTACAAGTGAGAGTGCTTTCCTTTTACTTAGGCAGTATTTAACAGTGTTCAACATTGTCAAATACATAATTATTTCAGACATTAACCTGACTTAGGAATGATACAGATTTTGCTGAGCAGTAAACTTTTTTTCATATATAGAGTTTTCCTAATTTATTTTCCCTCCCAAGATCTCAGAATCAGGTGTACTTAAATTTTTAAAATGGGCAAAAATCAGAAGGTAACAATAGAAATTAAGAAACACATGTAAAAATAATTTTGTACTAAATATCAAAATAAATATATTTCTGCTTCATAGCTTATTTGTAAAAGTAATGATGATTAACATGCAAACCTCATACACATTACAGGTGAATTTCATCTATACTGGGTGCTCAATAAATTTGTCCTTGTGTTGAATTAGAATGAAACCAATCAATACTAAAAATCACTATTCTGTGTAAGGAATAAGTAAAATATTAATTACTTTGAAATTGAAAAACTATCAATCTTTTGAAATTTAAATTGATTTAACATTGCTAAGTTTTTCTTCCTCTTCCGCAGATGTGAGGCAAACTTCTTTTCTATTTTTTCTCTGAATATTTCTGAATTCAGATCTTCATGAGAAAAACAATGAATTATAACTAAAATTCTCTTGACAGTATTGTCAGGTTTTGAAATTGATTATTTTTAATTGTCTTTGTAGTCAGATGATTGTTTTTTGTTTTTTTTTCTCAAATAAATTTGCATAAACTAATTTTTTGTCCTTTTTGGTGGACAGATTAAAAGCATTCAAAATTTTTCTGAACCATAAAATATGTAATACATCTCTATTCTTGTATTAATGAAGCTTTAAACTGAGCTTTACAGTGTTAGTGGAATCAATCAGTTAATGTATAAGCAGAATATATTAAAACAAAAGCTATTTTTCATTTGTCTTCAATCTATTAAGTTATTGAACAGGTGAAGAGGCTCATCCCTTGTTTCCGGTTTTCCAATCTTTTCACTCCTATGTAGCCCTCTGCACATCAGTGGCGTTACCGCCTTGCTCAGGGTGATATGATTTTAAAAAAAAAAAAAGTTCTAAATTTATATACTTGAAAGATCCTGAATATATTTACCCAAATTCTACAAACTGTTTTTTCTACAAGGAATACATTTTCTGTAATATGTATCAGAGGAAAAAAATATTTATGATTACAGAAATGGTTCTGTTTATTTTATAGGAAAATATTTCAACTTAAATGTTAACATATATGAATTAGCAAAAAAAAAAAAAATTCTGGTAAATGTTTTAACTTTTATTTTTAGCAACTATTTTCATTTAAAATTTAATAACTGCTTTCTAATTGATGTACCATTATCTTTCTTTTCATACAGGAGTGTGCTTTCTTTTTTTTTATAATTCAGTAATAAGTCCCTACTTGTATCTTATCCCAATATTTCCAAACAAACTTTTGGCTCCTCTTGTGTCCAACTTAAATGAATTTTGTTGAGCAAAAAAAAAGTTGAAGAGTGATTTAAATATTATTTCTGCAATAACATCATTGCTAGGTTGCTTGTGGGTTTTCTATGAAAAGTATATATATATATATTTGTCAGTTTCCTTTCAGTTGATTAAAGATAACAATATTAACCTGTCTTTTTCACTCTTTCTCTTGTAACTTGACCTGCCACAGTTCCTTACATTCATGTTGCCTCTCTTCACATGCACATTTTTCCTATAAATATGTTCTTTCTGCATAAAATATTTAAACTAACATCATTATTCAATTAAGTATAACTTTGAAAGCTCTAGTGAGAAAAAGGTTTCATTTTCAAATCTGTATTTTGTAAAATCTTCAATTCATTTTGCTGCAAAGCTTCTAGAAACACTTTCTGTTAGGTACAATGTCAAGCAAAAAGATCCAAGCTCCAAAGGTTTTTTCCCATGAAAACATTAATATCATTATATTCTTCATTTTGGGAAAAATATTCTTGATACTTAGCACATAGAAAACTGAGTACAAAGTACATATAAAATCCAATTAAAATTGAAAAATAGTAAGTTCATTCAAAAATGATTTATAAGTTATTCAATTTAGATAACATAATTTACTATACAGTTATTTATTTTCATTATTTTTCAAAGTATCCTTCTATAGATATTTGTAAAGTAAAATATTTAACATTTTTTGTTTACCATGTTTCAAGTTAACCAATTCAATATCTGTTATAGTCAATTTAATCCTTGCTCTGTGTTATAATCAATTTTACTCAAGATATAAAAAAATTATTTAAATCATCTTTAACTTAGTCCAGTTGTCTGAAAACATGTCACCAAAAGCATTTCATTAATCTCTACTTCTCAGATACTACAGTGAGTGTTATTCAATCAATAAAATTACTCATCTGAAATGAAGGGAAGATAGCCTTCCAGTTCACAATCTAGTAGTTGAAAAATGTATAACTATATTGCATAAATACTTCTTTTATACACTGATATAATTATAACATTATCATTTTGCACAAATGACAGACATTTACTGTTTCTTCTGCAATTTTCTGTTTCATATTTATATGATTTTCATGATTCAGTGAATTATTTTTAGTAGAGGGAAAATTAAAGTCAAAGATTTAAATAATTTTTATGTTTTATGATGTTATGAGATGAAATATTTTCACTTTTTCACTTTTCATTTACTGTCATCTTCATCTCTGTATATCTACTCTATATAAGTTATCAAAACGATCCGAAGAAACTCCAGTCAGTATAACGTCAAGTTACTTTTTTTCAAATGCAATTATCCGACCTTCTCACAAAGGTCATTCTTTTCCAGAAAAAAAAAGTTGGAACTATGTTGCATATATAACACTCTAAATAGTAGTGTTTAGAAATAATTTAAACTCTAGCTGCCCCTAAATATTAAAGGATATTGAAAAATAAATATTCAAGATGCAGTCAATAAATTTGGCACAGTAGACTCTGTGAAGAGAGTAGCAGTATATTTACTCTTTGAGAAGAGTTGAAAAGAACAAATGCAAAACACAGGAGTATATAAGAATAAAAAAATGCAGCAGCAAAACCAAATGTAAATATCAACACCAGACAAAAAAAAAAAAAAGAAAGAAAAAAATTTAGCAACTAAGTTCTGTATCTGAGTTAAACTTGAAAGTTATTTGAAAAACCTTGGCAATGTCACTGTGGATGCAATATCTTTCTTATCAGGGATTAATGAAACCCTTATTTCTGGCTAAAATGATTAGAGTTCTTCCAAATTTGTTTAACACACAAGAACTATACCATCTAGTCTTGTGACTTTGTTTTCTTTTTGAGGAGAGGAACAAAAATGGCAAAAATAAAAGCACTAGTCAAATTCTAAATGACATTATGTCACAAATATGTGAAGAAGAGCAAAGAAATTATCAGCTAAAACAATGGTAAAATAACAATGAAAATAACATGGAAACTGTATGCAATAATATTTCATGCAGTATAATATTACAACTGACTTTCATTTTCAAGAGTATTTTCTCAGATGAATAATAGGAAATAAGCTTTAATCAGAACTTGTGATACAAGGCAATAATAATAATAATAATAATAATGACAAGACAGATGAAAAAATGTTTAGTAGTACAGAAATATAATCTCTCATCTGCAAATGGAATTTCAGTAAGATTTTTCTGTCCTCAAAAACAACTTCATTAATTAAACTATTATGTAACTAAAATTGTAGGTGGCTGTTGCTGTTATCATCATCCTCATTTGTAAATTAGAGAAACAATTCATCTGGTGAACAGAAATAGTTTGAAAATTCAAGCATTTGTTGTAGACGTTAAGAAGCAAATAAATTAGCTGAGTGAATTTTCATTTAAATTTGTTTTCTCTCTCTTTCTTTCATTTTCTCTATAGATATCCGGCCATACAAGTGTAAGTTCTGTGATTATTATGCCCGTACCAACAGCCAATTAAAAGTGCATATGATGCGGCATCAGGGTAAGTTCATTCATTTCATAAAACATGCAAGTTTTCTGCAAATGATTACATGTCACTACAAAATTCTGATTCATTGACATTCACTTAAATTGTTAATCAACTTTTTAGAGAAAATAGCTGCATATTTCCTATCAGTACATGAGAAGTTTAACACAGGATTTTACAATCTCCCTGCTCAAATCCTGCCTACAAGCAATAATCAGTTGGTAAACTTGGCTTTGTAAACATCAAATAGCATTAAAAATGGTGCAGTTTCTGACTTGGATATTCGTACAGATAAAAAAATCAGCACCATTTTTATACTATACTAAATTGGTTTCAGGATCATAATGTCAAGCTCTTGGAGTGGTTGCCCAGTTATTCAGACCTCAATTCAATAATGGATCTGTGCAATGTAATAAAATTGAAAGATTGCACCAATGAAAATTGCCAATACATATTAATCTGAAAAAAGTGATAATGTCAATTTGAATACAAGAAATCAACAATGACCAGTGTAAAAGATTTGCAGCATCAAAGACTTCCAGTGATCATCTTTGCTAAGACATATTTTTTATCTAGTAAGTTTTCGCACACAACAAAAGAATGCAATATTTTTAAAATGCACAGGATGTGATGGGTATATTTTTGCCATTTTATATTTTTAATTTGATGCATGCATGTTTGTTTTTGATTTTGTTGACTGTACAGTATAGTAGGTTCAGTTGGACACCATCTGTGAGGAAAAGAGTATCATGACACAATTCATTACACCAGAAATTTGCAAATAGCATGCTGTACTGCTTGGCATTTATGTCAGAAACTCAAATATAAACATTTCAGTGTGTTTGCATGTCAATCTGAGTGAGTACGGTGCAGGGGGTTCGGAAAAAGTTGGATGAGTCTAATAGTGATTACGAAGGTATGGCAAGCTTGTAAAACTCACTCTGATTGTTCTGATAAGAAAAGAACACTCATATTTGTTAGTGAGGGCCCCAGACTCAACATGGAAGCCTATATCAAGTGTCTTGAGGAGTAGTGCTACCGCAAGTCAAGAGGGTGACTGCTGGAAGACTCTGCACAATGCCACACAAGCAAGAGAACCCAGTCATGGCTATCAATTTCTGTGACCACATCATTCCTTATATTTGGCCACCTATTTCCCCAGGACTGCAACCTCCTCGATTATTATGTGTGAAGCACAGTCGAGTGAGAAACCAACAAAACTCTTTGTAACACCAAAGATGAACTGAAGACATGGCAGCATTTACCGACTTAAACAAGGATACTCTTCAGTAGAGTTACAGGAGATTCTGAAGTTATCTGGAAGCTGTAGTTAAAGCCATTGGTGATTTTATTGAATATATTTACTCTTTAGCATTTCAAGATATTTTTATGTAATTTTAGTAAATATATCTGTTAAAATGAGATGTCAGTGTTTTTTTCATATGTAATTCATGAGTAATTCAGATGATAATTTTTCCATTGTACCCTGTAAATATCTTGTTTTCATGATTTTGGGGATGTTGCTTCCTAACTGTTATATATTTAACTGCTTGCTTCTTTTAATTCCTGCTGCATCACTTGGATGCTTGTTTTCTTTTTCAGGCATTCGTGAATTCTGCTGCAAACTGTGCAATTACAAAGGTGTGACCCAGTCAGATCTGAACCGCCACATGAAATCACAAATCCACATGCTGAAGTCCAGAAATGAATGTCCCCACTGTGGGGAAGGATTTGTTACTCCCAAAAACCTCGATAAACATGTTGAAGGAGGAAATTGTTTAGCAAAACGATCGAAAGTCGAGCAACAGTGAATGATTTTAGTGTCCAATGATTTCAGGGTACCTCATTCTATTGAGACCAAGTGACTGAAGCACATTTGTATGGTAGTCTCCTTGTTCATCCTTCTTTGTCCATTTTACATATTTCCTACCCAACTCCTCTCCCACTTGGTTGGTTAGAATTGTTGACATAGCGACAGGCTATAAATTCTCTATTAGCTGGGAAAGATGGACAGTTCATACATACTAATATATTATTTTTTTTTGTCTTTACCTATACAGCTGCTAATACAGCTTGGTAACCACTGCGTTGGTTGCCACTGTTACCCTCATCTAATTCCCCCTTAAATGCATAACTATTCCCATTTCTTACCTGTTGCTTAAATCTAGTTGCAATTTTTTTTTCAACTTATGCATGGATGTGTGGGTGTGTGTGTGCGCACATGGAATACTTGATTCCAGCAGATGTGAAAACATTTAATATTTACAAAGAAAATGGATGGGTATGTGAATTTATTTACATTATTTAGATATAATCAAATACCTGTTCATTTCTTTTTGCTCCCCTCCATAATATCTACACAATTCTTTACAAAATATTTTAAAATAAATATTTATATTAGCTGTTATTTTTTTCCCCAATAAGTTATATGCTTTTTGTTCTATTTTTCACATTTTCAATTTGACCTTATATGAAAGTCAGTTTCTTCTTTAGCAAATATGTTAAAATGTGTATAATACACACACACACACACACACACACAAAAAGCATCAATTTGGACGTTTCTCCTCTTTCCCTTTATATTTCTACTGATTATTCAAAATTGGCAGGTAAATAGTAACTGAATGGATTGATGGATCTGAAGTCCTATTGTATTTCATCTTTATAAATCTCCATCTTCACTATGATTATCACCATCAGAAGAAACTTAGCTGCTTACAAATCTTTTGTATATCAAAAAGAAAAAAAAAATTATACTGTAAGCATTTTATTTTCCGAATTTCTTTCTTATTAACAAAAACTGATTTAACTGGTTAATATTTTTTCTCTCATTCTAATTTTTAATTATGTCATCATCCTGATGTAGACAAAACACACTTGGATATAACTTGCTCACATTACTCTTATTATATTTATTGATTCATTTAATAAATAAATAAGTTATCACTTAATGATAATAAGATATGCAACTTTGACTTTTGATGGTGTTAAAAAAAGAACATGGATGTTCCCCACTTTTCCCCATTCTCCAAGAGTACAATTTACTGCTTGGCTCAGAATCTTATTCTATATTAAACTATCTCAGGGCTTTATAGTGCAGACTTGGATAGTAGTATCATTTTGTAGTCTTTCATGGTACTTGCACATCCATTTATACACAGGAATAAAGACATCTACATTTTTGTGAATGCTAGCTGTCATCTGTGGTAGAGAGCTCAATTATTTTTTGCTTTTATGTTTTTGGAATGTCAAGAAAACTGGAGCATCCTGACTTATCAGTTAGCATTATTGCATTCAAACTAAAAATGCATAGAATTTATGGAAAAAAAAACATAAAAAAAACTCAGTTTCAACAAAGAACAGTGCCTTAAGGCAAGTTCATTGCTAAAATAATTTAAAAGCCACCTAAGATTATTTCAGGTATCACTTCCACAATTTGTGTACAAGTGTTGAGTTTTTCAAGATATTTTAATCGTACATTAGCTTTTATGCATTGTTAATCTCAATCATTTTTGCCCCTTTATTTCTTCTAAAGTTCCATATATTTTGTATGATAGAAATGTTTACATCTCCCATTAAAAGTGACTTTTATTTGTTGAACTAAATACAGCCTGTATGCATGGAATTAATATTATCCACCGATAAATATCTTTTAAATCGATCTCTTGAAGATTTCTAATCATAATATTGCAGGAATAGGATGCTCTCAGATAACTAAACTAGGCTTTGTCATGGTTTTATGCTGAAAAGCTACGTGCAGGATAAAGGGAATATTTATATCTCTATTTACTTAGATGTATGTTTTATTGTTTTTAAAGATTGTATACTTGAAATCCTAGTAAAAGGAAAGCAAACGTTCCTTCTTGTGAATCCCTCCAATTCATAATCATAATTCATTCAGTATCTCAGCAGAGCTTGCAGACATTTTGGGCCACACATACTAGTTATGACTCCAAATCATCATTGATAAATATTGTCATTCATCTTCATTCTTGAGTTTAATATCTTGATTTCATATATTTATGCTCTTTTTTATACTTAGAATGTTTTTTATAAATATATTTTCAAAGAAACTCCTAAGTCTATAAAAAAGATTTTGAAAAAAAAACTGAAAAAAATTATATAAATAAAATAAATAAAAACCCATCCCCAAAAAATAAACCAGCCAAAGTATTGATTTTTTACCTGTTTCTCTCCCTACAAAGTGCTTCAGTCATGTCCACACACAAACACACACGTTTTCTTTCTTCAGTCAGGGTCAGAAGGTGATATTTGTTAGCAGATGTTATGTTTTCCTAGAAAACTTCTTTCTACCATATGAGATTTATGCCAGCAGCAGCAGCAGGACATGCAACTAAGTCTTTGCTACAGTATTTATTACTTTTTCATTTCATAATTTATACCTCCCTCCTCAACCTTTTTTCTGCTTATTAAAATCTGCAAAAGTTACTTGCTGCCATTAAAAAAAAAACAAGCATTAATAATTTTTTAAATTGCCAAGAGAAAAACATGAAGCTCTATTTTAATTTCCAGAAAGCAGTTAGTTTGTTGATCTGTCTAAATTCTTTTATCTTAGCTTTACCATATCATTACTTAGTAATTATTCTTTTCTCCATGTTTATTACTGAAAACTGACAAAATTTTTGTATGCATACACAACAGCAGTTCTCACATGCATGTGCACACACACACACACATATACACATACCATCTTGAAAAATTTACATCTAACAGAATATAAGTGCCCTCAGAGTTGTGTAGTAAACAGATGCAAATGAATATCTGTAAAACAAGTGCATATATTAAGAATTCTACTCCACACACACTTGCAATTCTGTAATCTGTGCACTGTATCTAATCTTTATCAGTGAATTAGAATTTAGAAAAAAATATGTTAATCTGTTGGCTAAAACTTTCGCTAAAATTTGTAATGTTTTATAAAATGGAAATTTTAAAATCTTTTGAAAAGTGTAAATCAAATACCAAAAATCTGAGATAACCATTTGCTGAGAAAGAAAAATGAAAGCAACTAGTTTAGATGTTTAGTACTGTGTATAAGTCGCCATTGATCTGTGAGGTTGACTTGTGTGAAAAGTAACAAGATTGGTTGTCATTGAAGTAATCATCTTTTGTTTGAAACTTTGCCTCTTCATTTTTTTCTATTAATTTTGCTGTCTTGTTATTCAACAAGCTTCTCAGAAAATATTTTTAGAAATTGCTTTTCTATCAGTTTCAACCCATTTACAAATAAAAATCCCGATAATCATTTTATGTAAAAATGCTTTGAAAGGAAAAGTTTAAAAAAAAAATTTGAAAATCGTTAAATAAAAAGTATCAGTTTGATGATTCATCTTGTTATAAAGCCCTGGTCGATGTAAATCTGAATAGTGCTTAAATTAGATGCCTGTTTGTAAAGGACATAAACTCTTTAAAATTTAGGCATTTATTTTTTTTTTTTAATACTTAATTTCAAACTCTGTTCATTCTTTCTAGAGTAAATACATTACATTTCTTTGTTCTAAAAAATGGAAACTTTGTGATGTTATAAACATAAGACAACCAATCTATTTTCAAGACAAAGATTTCATTAGCAAAGTTGATTTCATTTTGTGAGAACATTACAAACTTCATATTTTGTCTAAAAAAAAATTGCTGATGTCCTAAAATTTTAGATTTCATACCCTCTTAATCCCTTTTTGCCAAGAAGGCAAAAAACTTCAATGACTATCCATTGGTCAGTCATTTTTTTTTATTGCTGTTGTATCACAATACTTGATGCATTTAAAGTTTTATTTTTGCTTTCTTCGATTATAACAAAATTAATTATACGTCTGTACCGAATCAGTGTGGTTCTCATGGTTCGTACTCAACATTTGGCCTTTTATCATGCCTACTTTTCAAAGCACAGAATTCAAATCATTTTCTCTACACCTGTGTACACTGAAATTTAGGCAACAGGGCTTATGCTGAGGAAGTATTTTATTATTGACCCCTCCATTAAGGAAAATAAAACTGATTCAGTAATGTATATTAATGGAAATGAGTTCATATTCAGAAATCCCCTTTCAAAATCTATGGGGAAATCTGTTAATAAATAGACATGGTGATTTGAGTTAATAAAGTGTGTGTGTTTGTGTGTATGTCTTGCAATTAAATGAAACTGATTACTTTCATGATAGTTACCAGTCAGGCTCATATTTTTTAGCATTTTGTTTTCATGAAAAAGATTAAGTTTTTCTTTAATTTTTTGTAAATTTATTTCATCATTTCTCCTGTAAAATATAGAGCTTATATATATATATATATATATATATATATTGTTTGAAAACATTCTTTGACAACTTTATTTACTGTTCCCTTTTATTCGAAGCACCCCTCATAGTCATATTTTAAGTGCACTTAATCTGTTTTCATAACTGCAAAAAGAGAAAATCTTATTCTGACATAATTTGGCTTAATTTATTTTTAATGCAACTTGATAAAATGAAAGTTTTTTTTCTTTTTAATTGCTTTTATTGAATATTGTATTAATCCTTTCAGTCCTGGTTGGTAACTCTTTGAATATATCCAAGTGATTTGTCATTGAAATATTTCTCCATGTGATAAAATTATTATAATGTTACTTGAAGTTTTGTGAACAAAATGTCCAGTTGAAAAAAGTCCAATAGCTTGTTTGTTGAATTGCAAAGTGGCTCAATCACTAGGCTTCTATAGAGGAGAATACTGTCTCCTTTTGGAAAAAAAATCAATGAAAAATGTAAACTTTTTTTTAAAAAGAAAATACTAACATGTATAGAATTTACAAGCCACTTGCTACTTTTTCAAATTTTCCTTGCATTTCAGTATGATGCAGTTGTTGAAAATGTTCCAAACTTGTTCTTAATTATTTGGCTTTGTGCCTGTCTAATTCTTTTTCTTGAAACTGATCTTTTAGCTGTGTAATCTGTCCTACCTCTGTGATAATCTTTATCTCCCTCAATCAAGCAACATTATAATGAATGTTGCACTGTTCAATTGATATTTTTTTTTTTTCAACCAAATTGGAGCTCCTCAAATTTGATATGGCTTTTTTGTTTACTACTACTACTGCCCTTGCCCACAATGTTTTGGCACACCATTAAAGAAAGAAAAAGTTCATACTTTGATTTCAATGAAAATAAAAGTGTGTTTCATGAGATTAGAAGCTGCTGATTTGCTGGCAAATCTAATTCTCATCTCCACTCTTCCCTATTGACAGACATACACACATTCATCACCTGACACACAAACTTTCAAATACCAGAAAATTAACCTATTGATTCTAACATATTTTTATGTTGGAGTCACCTTTTTCCCCCCTTCAAAACTTGATTTACACCTGCTCGTGGGTGTGTATACACAAATACAATTGCATGCACTCTAACACAGCAGACACTTACATGTGTATAGTTGTTATATAGTAAAACTTTTCTAGAGAGTTGAATAATGTGTGCTTTTTTTTAACAAGACTTTTTGATACAAGAATTCACTCTGCTCATAGCTTCAGTGTTATATGTATTTATGTATTGGACCAGTGATTTCAAAAACGGGTAATGGTGGCAAACACTGACTGTAGAAGAAATAGTTGCATCTTCATGGTTGATGGTGTACTTTTTGAAAATTGAAAGAAAAAATATTTAAGCATGTGATAAAATGTGAAAAAACAAATTCAATGATTTCATCAAAAGAAGGTGGCTTTTATGCTTTTCAAGTTAAGACCATAGATGACAAAAATAACAGTGCATGGAGATATTGTTTAGTAACAGGGTATGATTGTTATATATATATATATATATATATATATATAAAGTGTATGGTGTATGCATGTGTGTGAGTGCAATATATATATATATATATATATATATATATATACACGCACACACACACACACACACACATACATAAACAGCACATTAATTATTTTGTTTGATGCTTGGAAATGTTTCACTGAAATCTTTCTCCGTGCCATATTAAGTATAAGATAAACAATTCTGTGTGTACAGGCAGGAACTTTCATTATTGTTTTCTTTCTCTCTACCTGATGTTGTGAAAAGAATGTTTCAAGGTGGATATTGGATTACATGGGTGCCAGTCACTCTCAGGGAAATTCTATCAATGGTCAGTGAGCTTTTCTCCAACTTTCATTTTAACAAGTTTTGCTTAAAGTTTATTTTTGCAATTGCTTAATAGCTTCTGGGAATATTTTAAACATTGTTATTCATTATTATTATTATTTGATTAATTTCATGACATGCTATTTTCTAGACTTAATTCTTCTCATTTATAGAGCCAATAGCCTAGAGTTGAATGAAAGACTAAATTTTGAAAATAGTCAGTGACCCAAATATATATTCTTATTTGTTCTTGAAAAAAAAGCTATTCTTCACACATTTTACTTTATAAATATTTTTTTTACAAATTGACAAAGAGTATTTCAAATGAAGTAATGCTTGATATTCATCAGGAAAGGAGGTGGGTGTCTAGCTAGAAAGAAAAATTAATGTTTTCTATCTACATTTTCTGAATCCTTATTTGAATTGTTTATAATCTTCCTCAATGGTTTCTTTTTATAATACTTCATTTTTGTATATTTGACAAGAGCATTGCTTAATACAGATTTTACTCTTTTTACAATCATCTATGAAATGGGATGTTTCATTTAAAATCCGCAAAATAGTTTTAACTTACATTTGTTTTCAATTTCTTTTTTTCAAGTGTTTATTTTGTATCATGTCCTTCATTTTTAGTGTTACCACATTTAGGATAGGTGAGACAAAGCAATTTTTCATCAAAGCCTTTATTTTCATGTTGGTCTTCTTTTATTAAACAATTCAAGTGTTAAGCATCTGATTTCTTTCAAAATGCAAATAACTTTTTGATAACTGTTCTTCTACCACAGTTTTACTGATGTGAGCAATTTCATAAAATAATTAAATTTTGAGGTTCTGAATAAATGTTTGAAATAGCTTTGGTGTATTTTCTTGTTAATCATGAGAAGTAATATTAGTAAGCACTTGTACTGAGGTTGTGCACACACAATCCACCTAACGATAAATCAGGAGAGCTTCTTTCTTTAGCCCTTCACCATATATATCTACTGCTTCAATCTGTCTCTCATCATGCATATCAGTTCTAAGATATTAGAACTGCTACAAACTCTGGAGCGACTTCATTTTTATTCTTTCTCTCATAGATGTTGAAAATGAATTCAGTTTCTAACAAAGTGACTAATGGGAAGGTTGTGAGGGGTGAATATAAAGATAAATATTTTGAATTTATCTCATTTTTACTGATCCTGCCATTGTATGCAAAACCTTCTGCTCATCTATTTCTTAAAATAGAGAATTCTGTCAGCGAATTGGCTCACTTATTTTTATATTCTTCATCCTTAGAGTTAGGGTATTATTTTGGTGTCATATCCTCATATTTGTAAAAGACTAGTAGAATGGCTGTGATTCTTACCAAACAGAATACAAATCTAACAATGTTATTACGTCCAATTTTTCAATGAACCTTGCATTTTCTCTCCTCTACTTTCTCTTCTTTACAAACACAAACACGCAGACAATATATCTGTTACAGTTATTTCCAAGATGCTTATGTTATAGAAATCTAATTGATGAATAACTATCGTATAAAATGTAACTGATTTTTCTGCAATTCAATTTTAAAATTAATTCAACAAAAGAGAAGTAAAGCCACTTATAAAGTATTTATTTCCAAAATAAAAAAGATATTTGGATAAATTTGTTATGTAAATAAATCACAAGTCACACAATTGATGGGTTCAGTAGAAATTTACATTTATAACTGGTTGAGAAACATCCTTAATTTTATGAAATACTTAACTATAATGGAGTTATACTCTCTAATCTTATTTCATTAGAATTATAATTTATGAGGTGAACAAGTTATATCTGAAGTGTTATTCATTTTTGTTAACATCATTTTCCCAAAGAAAATTGATGCGTTTTATAATTTTACATCAATCTCTTTTATGTTACTCCATAAATGATCACAAAATATAAAGTTGTTTGATATTGTTTTTGTTTTTTTGTTTTTTTTATTCTAAAAGCTAAAATGTTTTTGAGTGGGCTACACTATTCCACCTCAAGGCTTTGACCTGACTTCATTTTAACAAAGGTGTATATTCTGGGCATTGCAAGTCATCTTCTGCTGTAGACTAGCCATTCATTTGTTTTATAACAAAATCAAAAGGAATATGCACAAGTCTTTGTTGTTTAAATTCAAAAGGATCCTTGGTAGGAATGGTTATGGGAGAGGGAGGGTGAGAAGGAAAACTAAATCTTAATTCCAATGCAACATAACTAAGAAAAATTCACTGTACAATATTGAATTTTAAATTTCATTATGAAATCTCTTTCCCAGCATTTTTGAAAATTGGAGATGTTACTCAGTGATAATCAGCCGAGCTTCTTTTTTTACCATTTTAAATTCCTTTGCATCATTTTATTTTCTTAGTTAATACCTTATAGATAAGTGAATGTCACTTATATTCAATAGATATCAGTTACACTTGTAAAAGTATTTTTATTATAAATTTGTGGATTGGCTTGCTTAAAATTAAGATATTGCACCCTCTAGATTTTTTCTTCTTCAAAGCCAAATCAAATTTTATTTAATTTGGAAATAATTAAATGTCCTCAGTTTCTCTAAAAATTAAAGATTATATATTGTTACTTTTCAATATTTATTCTTGAGAGTTAACTAAAGCCATATGAGATCATTGTATTCTTTCTTACCATGAAGATACAGTTTACTTACTGAAAGAATCTCTGCTGTGAACACAATTTCTTAAAGTCTTCTATGTAAACTGGATAACTGAACCCTATTGGCTGTGCCACTATAAAAAAAACAAAAAAAACACTGTCTGAACTGAGTTTGGTGTTATGAAAATTTAATTTCATCTAGAATTTGCATCTGAAGAAGAAATTAATATTCTATATCCTGATTTTTGTTTTGCTTCTTTGTTTTTGTATATAACAAAAATATTAGGTTTTACTCTCAATTAATTAGAAAAATTTTAAATAAAATATATTTATTGGTGAATTCAAATATATAAATGTCCATTGTTTTTACTGAAATTGTGATATTGAATTATTAGAGTATTAATTTCTTTGTTTTTCTTTTTGCCAGAATCCCTAATTATTATTTGATGCATTATTAACAGCAAGAGACTTCCCAAAGACATCGTTTTGAACAAAAAATTTTCTGAAATGCTTCATTAGATTATTAAAATGCAGACACTTTTCCAAGATTCCATACATTTTTATGTTCACTGCTTTTGTGTTCTCTTGGATGGCATATTCCAATGAAAAAGTGTTTGTGATGAATTCTGGTCAATCAAGACACTTGACAATGAGAAGTTGGCTTATGAGTTGTTTTTAACCCTCTTTTCACCTCTTCTCATTGAATGATGTGACTGCTCCATCTTCCTGCCAATGTTCTTTTGTTGGGTCTTTACTCAACATTTGTCTTTAATGATAGGACAGTCTGTGATAAGCATCAGGTCAATAATTTTTTCAGTGGCATCTTAAAATACTCACATCTTTTTGCAGGGAAAAATGTCTATATTTTTCTATTTGATCCATTGTTTACCTTTAATTTTGACATGTGAGGTTTGGAGACCTTTTTTTTCTTTTTGTATTTTTGGATATTTTGAAACTATTGCAAATTTTTAGTGATATCTTCAATGGTATGATTAAAAAAATATTCCAATAGATATAGATATAAAAATATATAGATATATAACCATTTTAAAATGGTTTCTTTTCTGTATCTTGCTCAGGATTTTTTTTACTTTTGAAACTGCCATCCATTCAAATTATATAATTATGGACACAGAAGTGAGTGAATAGAAAAAGTAACAAAGAACACTGGAATTTTAAAATATTTTAACCATTTTTTTTTTAATTTGCTGCATGTACTAAAATAATCAGTTGCACCAAAGTTGAGTTTTAGAATTTATGGAAAAAAAAAAATCATTGAAAAAAACTTTTTCAAATGGGATATTTTGTTCACATAGTTGACATTTTTTATGTTAATAGGCAAACAATTTTCATTTTTTGATCTAAAATAAATGTTGCTAATTTTTTTTTTTTTTTTAAATCGGTGTAATAACTAGCCATTTGAAAACATCTATTTTTATTCTCACTATTCATTGTGCTGGTAAATTGACGAGCAGGAATAGATTTGAAAAACCCTAGGACTATGGCAGGGGAAAACATGATGTCACTTTGAAGGAATACTGAAGATCATTGTGTGATCAAACTACTTATTACTTTTAGTCTCATTCTTCTTCCATTTAATTTTTTTGTGGACAGCTCGATGGTTGTGAATTTTAGGTGAAAATTGTCAATTCTTGATACCAATTGATAACTTGAAAGCAATGGATGAGGTCTCCTCAATTGCTTATGTGAACATTATTTTAATCTCATTTTTAAGTGACTGATAATTGTCAATTTGTACAAAGCAAATTGTTGGTTATCTCCAACTATTTGATACATATTTCATGTAATAATCATCAGGGATTTTTTCCATCATAACCAATGTTACTCCTCTCCATGAAACCTGGATTGTTCAATGATTTTGATTATAGATTGTCTGTGATTGGTCAATTTTGACCCAAACTAAATTTGTTTTCCAGAAAGGAGAATGTTCAGTAAAAAAAATTAAAAAAAAAAATTAAAAAAAAATCAGAGGTAAAAAAGTGTTCTAAAAATCTTTCTCTCTCTCTCTCTCTCCTTGCTGTACTATATATATATTGGCTGGTATCAACTTGTAAGATATTCTGTTACATATTTCTAGACTTTAGAACTAGAAAAAATTTCATAACCAACATATGTTCCTATGCACGTGCATGCCAGCGTACATACAAATGTGATGGTACAGTTGTGTTATTTCTTCAACTCTGAATAATTCGAAGATTTGAGTCTGTTTTATTTTTCTCTTTCTTAAAGCCATAAAGTTAGTCAAATGCTTTCAACCAATGTGCAGGTTTTTCTATATATGTACTGCTGTTGTGGTCATAGGAGGTACCTTTTCTGCTTCTTACAACTCTAGTTGCTACCCACTTGGCTTCTATCATGTGATGTCGGAGGAAAAGGGTTGTTGCTGGTCAAAATATGGCAAGATGCAAAAAAAGACAAAAACACAAAAATAAACAACAGCAACAATATAATTTTCAACTAAAAAATGGGAATAACAATGGTCCATCTCTTCATCCCTCCGTCAAAGGATCAGATGTTATTTTTGTTGCATGTATGTGTATTTTAATGATTTTTCTATTTTGATGCCACAATATCCGGATTGTTACAAGAAAAATAAAATAAACAAAAGGAAAAAAAAAAAATCCCCTCAAAACCAAAAATGCTGGTGGGACAGCTAGACAATAAAAGTGGCCCTCCTCTCAGGGACTACTCTGTGTACAAACTGTGTGACAGAAATGATTAATCCATCCATCTACCTACGTATGTCAGTATGTCAATAAGTAGATGGACTGACAAACTGGCAGAATGATTCTTCACATTTTCATGATTTCTTTTACTTATCTTCTATAGTATTGTGCTGGAGGTAAAGGACCAATTTATTTTTTACCAACAATCATTGTGTAATTTTATTTCTTTTTGTCTGACTGTATGTATGAGTGCGTGATGATTGTTTAATTTTGTAAATTAAAAAAAAAATATTTCTGCATTTGTTTTTTTTTAAGATTATTATTTTAATTCTGAGTTCTACTCTAGTTTACAGTCACATTAGATGTGAGACAAGTGATTGTTTTGATAATCATTTACTTATGTGATAAACTAAAGAATAATTTTATTGCTTCTGATTTCTATTTTACATTACAAAAATTAAATTTCTTTGAAAGATTTAGAACACTTTACTAATCAACTCTAATAAACTTCCTTTGCAGATTTTTCCATTGTATTTTTATTTGTACTGTGTTAGCAAAATGATACATTTTTCTGATGTATCCAAATAAAGATTCATTGACCAATCCATCCTTGATACTGAGATTCCATTGATATGGTTTTCTTCAATTTCTTTCTCAAATCTCAGTTTTGTTTAATTGAATTAGATACATTATTTGCTGCAAAATTCTATTAACTCTAGTGAATAATTTTAACCAATTTCATCTAGCAAAAGAAATCATTTTCCAAGAAAGTAATTTTATTCTTTATTTTAAAGCAACCCAAATTTGATTACTTTTGAATTATTTTGAATTTGACTGCACTGGAATCATTAATGTTACATTTGTGTTTTGGTCATTTTGGAAACTTACCATTTGTTACAAACTCTATTCTGAAAATAAGGAACTCTCTCTCTCTCTCTCTCTCTCTCTATATATATATATATATATATATATATATACAGGGGTTATATATCTTCATCTCATATATATGCTGAATATATAATCAGCAAGAAAGGATTTCTAACATAGACATTTAATAAAACTGCATCATTATCAACTGTAACTAGCATAAGTATTCAAAAAAGAATTTAGAATTTGCAAGACTAGAATTATTATTATGCTTTTATTTTGAATTTTTGTTTTTAAATCTGTACACCATTAGTCAATCTCCAGCACGCAAATGTATTTGCATGTTTTTAAATAGATATTCAAGATATGATGTTACTTGAATATTTGGATTAAAGTAAAGAAATTTTTTTTTTTCATGTTTACTGTGGGATATTGTTTCAAAATAATTTTTTGTGTGTGTGGGTGTAGATGTGTGCATATACTTTTTCAAGAAATCTTTTGCAGTATTTTTTTCTTAATTCCAGACTAAGAAAACACAGCTCTATCAGTGATTAGCTCTCAAAATGCAAGTGCTAATCTTGAATTCTTTAATACCCACAAACAAAACTTGGTATCAACATTTTATTTTATTTGAATTACTGCATGGTCTTCTCGGAAAAGTGATATGAAAAGAAATCAAAGAGATTTGAATTCAGATTTTGAGTTGTTTTGGTTACTGTTGTATGGGGCCAAGTTGGATTGCTGTCAGCCACCACAAACTTCAGTTGTGGCCAAAATGGTGTCTAAATGTGTGACATCACATGGTTTAATGTCTATCACTATAGATGAAACGACAACCAGAAAAATGAGAGAAAAAGAAAAGCAAATACCTCAAAATACTTGATACATCTATTATGCATGTATGGCATAACACTGAATGAATGGTTGTATGTACGCAAGTATGACTGATTGACGTGGCATGTCCGACAATGCAAGGTATTAATAAAGCTGTTTGTATATTTAGGTAGAAATGCTGTCAGTCTTGAACTTTGGTGTGGGGCAACTTGTCAAGACTTTTTTCACTTGAGTGACTTTACTATTTGTATTAATATGATCACTATCCCCACTACATCTCTTCCTACTAAATGACAGGGGTAAACATAAAGATGGATATTTCCACATAATGATTCTTTGGCTTACCTCATTCTTCTCATTTTTACTTTTTTTCTTTTTGCCAAAACAATTGGAACTTTTTTTTTCTGCTTATTTGGCTTTGATTTGAATTTTGAAAAACTAATTTGTTCCACTTGTCAAGTTGCTCTCATGCCTGTGTACAGAGAATGACTGGTTGGAAGGGCAGGGAAACTATTTAAAAGCACATGTAATCTGTACATTTCTGACTGTTTACTATATTATAATTATTATTCTTTCTGACTATAATTTAATACATGTAGTTGTCGTCAACGCACCATTCCATTGGTTTGTTGTCATATTGCTACCTCACCAATGGAATGTCTTTGCTTTATTACCTTAGGTAATAAAAACTTTTAAAAACACTGACTTGTTTATTTTGTCGCATGATTGTAAATGAATGTTTTATGAAACAAAAGTTGGAATAATTTAGATGTATGCGATGTATAACTTCATTTCAGATGGTCCCTTTTACTGTGAAACCAATAAATTGTAAAGGCAAATTCTACAATTCAGGAATGCAGCTTCTTTTCTCACACTTTCTGCCTGTGGAATTGTTTTCCACATACTTGCTTTCCCGACAGTTACAATCTTCAAGAATTTAAATGTAAAGTCAATAGTCATCTCTTGTCTCACTAACTTACATCCTCTCTCTCATGCTTTTTTCTTTGTCCACCCCACTCTTATCAGTACTCTCTTCCTTCTCCTATTCTCTTCCTGACACCCCCTGCAACATCTCACTCCTCATGACATTCCTCCTCGTCCACCCCACTTTCATCAGTAATCTCTTCCTGACACCCCCTGCAACCTCTCACTCCTCATGACATTCCTATGTAACCCCCTGCACAACAGTGGCAGTAAAATGCCTTGCTTGGGACGACACAATTATAACAAAAAAAAACAACATTTGTTTGTGCTGACAACATCCACGTCTTCAACTGTCAATCTTTTTCTTAAAGAAATAACAAATTAAATAGTTGAAATGAAATTCTTCAATATTATATACTTGCAATTAATCTTAAAAGTTTCTTTAATTTCAATTTTTTTCCAAATTAATATACTTTTTAAAGTTATTACATATATCTCAGTGACTGAAATTGGAAAAGTAAATATTACATTTCCTATAATTATTTTATTTCTAAATATATATACAAAAAATTTAGGTAAAATTTCACAAAGATCTATACAAGCATATAATTAATGTATTAATTGAGTAAATTGGATTTTTTTTCTTTAATGTATTCTATGTCTCTTCAGGATGTAGACAATAATGGCTTTTGCAGATCCTTTTCTTTATTATCTGTGAATTGACTTGGGAAAGATATTGGAATGCTTTCCTCATTGCCGTCTCTTGATTTTTGAATACAAAATAATCCTTTTTATTCTAATGGCTGAAACCTAATGCAAGAAAGACCAGTATAATCTGTTATTTAACCTGTAGTGGTAAGGATAAGATATATTTATATTTTTTACAAGAGCTTTAGAGTAAAAGTGAATACAACAAATAAGGCAGTGATTTGAACCTTGCCTATTCCACTTCCTGCATTGTTTCAGTATATGCACATCCATTTTTAATAATCAAATGTCGTATCAGAACTTAAGACAGAATTATGATCAAATAGTTTTTAGTATGATAATTCTATAAAACCTTGGGTCTTGGTACCTGATTAAAATGCTGTTAACGCCAACTATAATTTCAGAACAAGATAACAATTATTTTCCCCAAGCAGCAAACCTGTAGACTTTTCATTATTTTTGTAACTTAACTGATGTTCCATATATATATATATATATATATATATATATATTCATTTTTCCAACAGGAATTAACCAAAAAAATTAGGATGAATTATAAGTAAAAAAAGTGTTACACATCTCTGCTTTAAATTATTTACAACTAAACTAAATTGTAACTCACAAGTAAATGTATGAAGGCTAACCAAGAAAATTAATTTTTTTTCTTTGAGGGCCATTTTGCTTGATCCAACTTTTAGCAAATTCAAAATTTTAATTTTTTTCTTAGCATTTTCAGGCATTTTTTAAATTTTTGTCTTGACCTAAAATAATAATTTACTCTACTTTTCAGGTTTGTCAGTCTTATAGAATTTATCAAAGGTAACATTCTTTTTCATCAAGTTTTCTAATGAATGATATAAATGTGGATGCCTAATTTATTTTGGAAATGTTTTAACTACTGATTTAGTAAATAGTTCTTGACATAGTTATTGATAAAAATATACACATTGACTTTGAAAACGAGCTAATCCTAGTTTGAAATGAGTAATGTCTAAATTTATCTCAAAGAACAAGGATTTCAAACTTAAAAGTAATTATTTATATTTGTGCACACACAGATGGAGAGTGCATATTTTTCTAAGATTTCTTGAATATTCAGGCTGATAGATGGAAATAAATATGCAGTTAAATAAATAAATAAAAAGAGCATCTACTCAAATATTGATATCCATTAAAAAATAACATTTAAACAATATATATATGTATTACAGGATGTATCAAAAAAGACTTTTAGAAAGTGTTAATGTGAGGAACCTACCCAAAAAAGTCCATATAAGAATATGTCAGCAAATCTTTTGTTTTTGTATTATTAAGTTTACAGTAGACGCTTTTAAATGTAAAATTCAAAAATACTTTTACAATTATTGGGAGCAGGTTTCTGACACCAAGGCAAGATAAAATGTCCAAATAAATATATGTCTTAAAGGCTATCCTGTACCTCAACACAGCAACTCAACAAATGTTCAAAATGCCCTCTGCTTGCTTCTACACATGCATGCATCTGTCAGATCATTGACTGGCAAACCCTTTCAAATACTTCCACAGTGTTAAATGGTTTTACAAGCCCCCATGGCATGTTGATAAACGTCTACTGCATAAACCAATTGTTTTAGGTGGCCCCCACAGATAAAAACCCAAAGGATAGAGATCAGGGGAATGTGCAAGTTATAGAACAGGTCCTCCCCTACTTACCCATTTTCAATGATAAATGTCAGCACGTGTATCACAATGTGACAGAGCCCAGTCATACATGAACCACATGCATCTTTGTATTAACAGGAGTACATCCTCTAACAGGTCTGGAAGTGTGTTTGAAATAAAGTCTCTGTAGACAGCTCTTATAAGAAGTGCTGTGAGAATATATGGCCCTACCAGACAGTCATCTACAATTCCAGCCTACATTAGTCGTAAACTGATATTGGTGTTTAGCCTGTATTGTACCATGAGGATTCCAATCTGCCCACAAATGTTGGGTGTGTAAATTTATTATTCTATCTCTTCCAAATGTTGCTTGTAACCATCTGTAAACAAGACTGAAGAGACAGCAGATCGGTAGTTTGTGCAATAAACCATCAGCAAAAGTTCTCCCATGTTGTGTGATCAAAGTGCAAAAGACCCTGCACAAAATGATACAGATTCAAGAGCAGCTTTTGAACTACCTTCTATGTGGTACTATGAAATGTATGACATGCTAGAGCCACTTGATGTGCTGATGCCTGGATCATCTCCAACAACCTGTTCCACTCTGAACTGGTGTGTTAGGGTCTCAGTTATGGGCAAATAGTAGGGTTGGTCATGGGTATGACAATATACTGCATCTGGCAGCAAGGCCTCTGGGAGGTTGTGTGGAGCATGAAACCACCTCTTAACTGTTGTTGTACCAAGGTCCATCTTGATCCAGGGTGATAGCACTTGTTAGGGTCCTAGCTATAAGCAAATAGTTAACTCCCCAAACTGGACTCAATATACTATGAAAGCATAAAAATGGATTTTGTAGTGGGAATGCCAGCAATACATTTGACACTCTACAAAAACACTATATAAAAATACGTAAATGAAACCTGAACTACAAACTGATTTCTTATAAAAAATACATATTTTATTCATATAAATCTATTGTAAAAAATATTTTCAGCATTAAACAACTCATTGAAGTTGATATGCAGTAAAACAAAATAAACCAAACCATCCAACATCCTGTAGAAAGTGTTCTTTGTGGTGAAGCATATGGGCAACTCAGCAACATGATGATGAACAGCAGCAGAGGTTGGATGACTTGTCTGCTTTCAGTCTGGAAATGCTTTTTGATAATGCTGTGCAGCCTCATATCCATTACCTTTCGCATGGCCGTATGTAAAAATAATATCTGCCTGTTCCCGATATAAATATACTGCCTTGTTAAACAGAACACTTCTCACTTAATTCACTACCACAAATGTTAAACGTTGAAGACAGACTAGCCAAAAATGTACACGAATGACAAAAAACTAGTCCACATGGCTACACAGCACCATCTACAATATTTACATTGTTCAGACTATTGTCCGCATCTTTATTGCCATTATTATGATGTTTTGTCCGTTGTACACTCTACCCTTCTTCAGGTGCTAGAAATTTTGAACCAAACCTTTTATTACGATCACACATAGAATGAGAATGATATACCCTAGTGATCGTAATAAAGGGTTTGGTTCGAAATTTCTAGCACCTGAAGTGTACAACAGCCAAAATGTTGGAATAATAGCAATAAATTTGAGGACAATAGTCTAAACAATGTAAATAGTGTAAATACTACCTCATCTCAGAAGTATAGACAAACACAGCACCATCTATTGTAAACTTTCTTTAAACTTCGGTCAGTCAGTTAAGTGCAATACGTGATACATGCTTGGGCAATCATGTTTCAAAAGGGATGTGAATGACTGGGTAGAAGATTTCTCCGTAGTAAGTTACCATTACTTTCTGCGGTAGACTGGTTGTCAACCAAGGCTATAGAACCCAATCTGTCCTGCTATTTAATCCATAGCTGGAGAGAGAAGTGATGGATTAATAATGTTTCCAAGGATATTTGTGTGTAAGTGAAGGCAACAAATTCAACTGGCATTCAAACTCAGCTCTCCGATTTTTTGTTCCCAACCAATATCTACTGCACCACAATGCACATCCTTGACATCTTTAAACTTAATAACTCAAAAATTAATGATTAGTGGACATATGTTCATATGGATTTTTGTCCTTGATTTGGCATGGGGGAACCTGGCCCAAATTTTGCAAAAGTATTTTTGATAAACAGTGTATAACCCCCACCAACATCCCACACACAACCCGCCAAATATAAGAAAAGAGGCTTTCCATTCCTTTCCACACAACCTGATGAGACATTGTAATTTCAATGTCGAAACAAAATGTAAAATTTGTAGCAGATATAAAAAATTTGTACATGTTCTAAAATATAATTTATAATATTCACAGCTCTATTATATATCGAAGCACTGTTTTAAATTAATGTTTTGGACGTTGTAAAGTTTTCCTTTATTCCTTATTCACTCAGATATATATATATATATATATATATAATTAATCATCTCAAACCTGTATTAAAGTAATCTTGATATGTTTACCTTTTATAGAAAGCTATATGCAGAACTGGCTACTTTATATACAATATAGCATCAGTTGAAACAAATATTTCCAGTATTTGTTTTTTGATAAATTCTTAACTCATTATTTAATCAAAGTACTTTTTTGGTTTTTTATGACATGAAGCCACTTTTCAACTAAATTGTATAAATACTGGATTTTTTAAAATTCTCTTTTGAAAAAAGTTATTTTTACATGAATTATTAATATTTCTATAATACAAATTAATAAAAGTAAAAGTAATCTGGTTAAGTAATTTTTTTTGTTTATTCTAATTTGATCAATAAAGTTAAATAATAAAGTCTGTCAATATTTTACCGTTGAAATAAACTGCCACATTTACTCAAGGAGTTTCTTTTCTTGCACTTATCATCTGTAGGACTCCTATTTACTTGCTTCCCTGATAACAACTTCTTCTATATGCCTTGTACCTTTAGAACGTAGGTGATCGTGGCCCTCTACATCCTCCCTTTGTAGCACATCACACCTTTTCTCTTGTTATTTCTCCTAAACCCGGCTTTGCCATCCAGTCTATCAAGTACGTCACACATTGCTTTCCCGTCTCTCTTTCCCTCTATCTATCATGTATCAGATTCTTCAAGCCCTCTTTTCTTATTATGTTTCCCAGAAACAACAGCTGATAGCTAGAATCTTCCCTCTATCCATCATGTGAGTATCAGATTCTTCAAGCCCTCTTTTCTTATTATGTTTCCCAGAAACAACAGCTGATAGCTAGAATCTTCCCTCTATCCATCATGTGAGTATCAGATTCTTCAAGCCCTCTTTTCTTATTATGTTTCCCAGAAACAACAGCTGATAGCTAGAATCTTCCCTCTATCCATCATGTGAGTATCAGATTCTTCAAGCCCTCTTTTCTTATTATGTTTCCCAGAAACAACAGCTGATAGCTAGAATCTTCCCTCTATCCATCATGTGAGTATCAGATTCTTCAAGCCCTCTTTTCTTATTATGTTTCCCAGAAACAACAGCTGATAGCTAGAATCTTCCCTCTATCCATCATGTGAGTATCAGATTCTTCAAGCCCTCTTTTCTTATTATGTTTCCCAGAAACAACAGCTGATAGCTAGAATCTTCCCTCTATCCATCATGTGAGTATCAGATTCTTCAAGCCCTCTTTTCTTATTATGTTTCCCAGAAACAACAGCTGATAGCTAGAATCTTCCCTCTATCCATCATGTGAGTATCAGATTCTTCAAGCCCTCTTTTCTTATTATGTTTCCCAGAAACAACAGCTGATAGCTAGAATCTTCAAAAATTTAAATGTAATGTTAATTACCATCTTCTACTTGAGTCACATTTATCATTTATCTTTCCTCAATAACCCCTGTACTCAGTCTTTTCTCTAAGTCACTATACTTAGTATAGCAGTGGGTTATAGTCATTATACTAGTGACTAATAAGTCCAATGCACACTAGTGGCAGTCTTATCTTGCTTGGGATGAAATGAAATGATTAAAATAAAAAAATAATGGCTTATCTTTTTATGAAGGCAGCTGCAAAATAAATTTTTTTCTGATATATCTATTGGTATCTTCATACAAAAAAAAAAAAAAGATGTTCAAGCTGCAGACCTCAGGGTATGTTTTTTTTTTTTTTACACCACCTCACACTCCTTACTAGAATGAGATACTGTTAAGGAGAAGAGATCCTCAGTGGCCAGGGTAAAAAAAATTATTTTAAGGTCGAGGTTGATCACCATAACTCGTACTTAATATTTTCCACGATTTTTTTTATTTTTTAATCATTTTATTTTTTAAAACAAGAAAAAAATTTAAATTATTAAAAACGAAAAACGATTATTCTTTCGTAGGTTTACGTTTCTTTTTTCTTTTTTACATTTTTTTTAATCTTTTATGAACGTTTTTTTAATAAAAAGTAACAAAAAGCAATTAATTGTACAAAATTTCAACTTCGTAAATTTAATTTTAAATTTTTATTTGACTGACGAAAAAGAGAAAAAAAGGAAGAATATAATTAATTAAATGTCTATTTAGCTGATCAAAGTTTAATTCTACGAAAAATTAACAGAAATTTTAAAACTAAAAAAATCTTAAAATAAAAAAGAAACTTACATTTTTATCGAAATTTCATGTCGTCTGGTGCCAAGCAAATTTCTTTTCCGAAAGTTTTCATCTTATTTTGCTCATTTCTTTTGAAATCTTTTTCACCGAAATTTAAATGGATTTGAATTGAGTAAAAGGAAAAGAAAAACAGTACATATCTGTAGAATTCTGTATGACATTGTCTCCTTCAAATAATTTTTCAATAAAAAATGTAGGAAGACAAAAATAAAAATATGTCTGCTAGCGGCGTTTAGCAATGACGAGATTAAAGACGGGTAATGTTTTCTTTTTATATTTTTGGCATAATTAATTGATTAAAGAAATGGATTCTATTCTGTTTATATATATATGTCTTATTAAAAGTATTTTCTTAAAAAATGAATCCAGTTGACTTGTTGATTTTAATTTTGTTATGAGCCACCCTTTATTTTTCTTCTTAACTTTACAAAATGAAGAAATTTGTATCGATTTTTTTTTCCACATTTTAGATTTTTTTTATTTAGAAAATTAATTTTAAAAATATATATCCAAAAGCTCATTACTGGCACTCAAAAAGACTAATAAAGTTTTTCAGATAACTAACAGTAACATCATTTTTTTATGATATGCAAGCAAGCTCGTTGTGCTCATTATGGGTTCACTCCTTTTTTTAGTACTTATTACTTTAGGATTTTTCCTTGGGAGGAATTGACACAGCTCTAATCACGAATATTAAAAAAAAAAAGCTTTAACCTCTAAAAACTATTAATTGAAATTTGAAAAGAACAAACATTTTTATATTTAAATTATTTTAGATACCGCCAAAATTCGCTCAAAAAACAGCGAAGAAAAAAGGCACTCAAACTTTGAAAAGTTAAAAACGATCTTTTTCCATTCAAATGTTTATTTTATTTATTATTAAGAGGAAAGATCAACAAAGTATTTTAATTATTTTTTAACATTTTATAATCCCGTTAAATCGTTACGAGAGGTGACAATGGAAATTGGAAAATAAATGCAATATTACGTAACTCAGTTTTTTTTCCCCAGTGAAAAACACATTAATTTGGAAATTCTCACAAAAATAAAATAAATGTCGGATTTTAATGAGACTTTCAGGTCTTATTCACAAACGAATGAAATTATTTTTGAAATTATTATTTTTATAATAAAATCTAGGTAAAAATATCTTTTTACATCAATTACCCACCCCTCCACGAAAATTCTTAATCTTATAACATTTAAAAAAAAAATTAAATTTTGTAGTGAAAATTTGTTTTATTAGTTAAACGCAGGACTCATTGGGGAAATGTAAATCATCTTTTTTTTTCTTTTTTTTCAATGAATAATGAAATTTTAAAAGAATTGTAATATGCAACTACCCGGCCGGTCGCTGTTGGTTTTGATCCAGATAGCTGGTCGTAGATTGACTCTGTCACGGTGATCTCCCTTGTCCCACGTTGTGTTAATTAATCACAAAGTAGTCATGCGAGTTCTCCACTAGCTGTCTCCCCCCACAACTAAACCAAACCGGGAGGCGTGCACACAATTGAGTAATAAAAGAAAGAAATATAGCACCAAGAAAAATAAGCAGACTGACGTCTGAAGTGTTGTAAAATAACGTCTTTATATACAAAATATACACAATAATCTCTTGGATAATTCCTAATCCCTGCTTCTATCAAACTGGTAGCAGAACGGAAGTCTCTTAAGTAAATCGAATTATTCTCCTAAGCAATAACGAGAAATCTGGCTGGCCTCAGCTCACTGCTCCGAACAGAGTTCTAAGTTCATTATAAGTCTAGTCAACTTGATTCTTGTTTTCCGGAATGTTGCGGAAATTGCCGAAGTGCTGGGTTATGGGTAGGTTGGTGCAATTTGTCTTCGGAAACGGAATCGAGGTGGATTTCTTGTTCCGGGTTGGATCACCCTCACCAAAACTCTCTTCATTTGGCAATTTCAAACTTTGTCTGCAAAGTCACTTCGTGTCTGTCTCTTAACTCTGGTTGATTGATTGGCGACAGGCTTTTCTACGGTCAGCACCTAACTGCATGGCTATTATCTCTTTGTCTCTTTAATTCTTCAGCTGGGAACTGTCTTTGGCAGGCGGCGATTTTCTATGGTTGGCACCCAACTGTGTGGCAATTATCTCTTTGTCATTACGTCTCTGGACCGGGAACTCGAACTCTCTGCCACTTGAGCTGCAATGTGCGTTGTGGTACAGTGGATATCGGCTCGGAACGAGAAACCGGGGAGCCGAGTTCGAATTCCCGTTGAATCCATTTTATTCACTTATGCGCAAATACCCTTGGGAAAGGTATTAATCCGTCTCTTCCTTCCAGTTATGGGTTAAATAGCAGGACAGATTGGGTTCTATAGCCTTGGTCGGCAACCAGTCTACCACAGAAAGCAATGGCAACCTACTGTGGGATAATCTTCTGCCCAGTCAGTCATGTCTCTTTCGAGGCATGATCGCTCAAGCATGTATCATGTATGGCACTTAACTGACTGACTGAGATCCTGTATTTATCCCATGCCATGGTGTGGGGTCAACAGTCGCTGGGTGTCTAACCCCTCATCTCAGCAACCAATAGAATGCTGAGGTTAGCTGCTACTTGTTGTTGCCTCTGGTTTACCCAATGGGATTAAGTCTTCCTTCCATGACATCAACTGTTGATCGTCTCCCCCTACGGTGCTGGTTTACAGGACCAATGAGATTCCTCTCAGTCTTATGATGTCATCTCCCCATACCCCTTTTCTGGGCTGGACTTAACTGGCGAATTTTCTTTCTCACGAAACAATTTCAGAGATTTTTTTTTCAATCGCTATTAACCTTTTTGAACTGGCTTTGCCCAAAACAAGTTGACAAGGGTCTATTGACATTGTTACTTAGATAAGAATTTTCCACACCTGCGTTTTTAATATCCATTTCTGTGTCACCAACATTTTCAGGCGACGGGAAATATTTTTGTTATCTGCTCTACCTTGATGTCAAGTTAAAATGTCTCTTCTCTGAGTTACTTCAACTCATAATCAGATATTTGTTATCTTAATTCTTTTCACAATTCATGCTAGCAAGACAATTGGATACAATAATGGAAAGTAAATTTTCCTTTTCAGCTATTACCAATGCCCAGTGAAAAACAACAATTGAATTTATCTCTTTCTTTTAGGTTTAGAATGACAATTGTTAAGTTCTCATGGGTGGCCGAAACCAGCGTCCATTGTTCTTGGCACTTCCTGACATTAAAACATATCTAAGTCTTTTCTTTCTTCCTCTTCTTTCTCTCCTTTTTTCTCTGATTTAAAATAACAACAAAGGAATACCATTTGTTATCTTTTTTGTTTTCTTTTCCTTCGCTCCTATTCAAAGAATAAAGAAAAATGTCTCTTAGTACATTTTCCTCTGACTTATAATAGTAATTAGAAGATTTTCCAGTTATAGTTAATAATTAATTAATAAAATTAATTACCTCTGTTCTGCACAAAATATTGTTATTGTATTAGTTTTTTCTTTTTTAATTATAATAATTTATAAAATTTCAAATTTTAAAAAAAAATTCTTCAAAGCCTTGTCACAGTAAGGTTAAGATTAAGTGAAGACTATATTTACGAACTGAAAATTTTATAGAAATCTTCCAGCTGAATTTTAAAATAATTTTAATATTTTTTTTGTGTATGGAAAGTTTTTTTAGTATGGTATTTTCTGTGTTGCGTTAAAAGGTCATGTGTTTCATGGTTTCTTCCCCTTACAAAAAAATTTGGGCAATTATGTCAATTCTGATCAACCACACTTAGCTTTTTACCACATCTGGCTGTCATCAATCACTTAACAGATCAGAAAGCTATAACCTCTGTGATTAAGAAATACTTTTATCCTAAATTTCATGCTATAAACAAGTAATGCATGTGTAAATCAGATTAATTTAATGTTAAATTTGTTAATTTCCCCAAAATAATGTGTCACAGATGTCTATTTTTGCAAGATTTTTACAACATAGAACTAACTTTTGTTTACAAGCTGTTAAAATAGATGAAAAGGTGATATTTTTTGGAAACTCTAAAAATGTTGAAATTCTAATCAATATAATTTCTATTTGAAAAACTCCACAGTATTTTGCTTACTGGAAATAGTAAATTTAATCATTTAGCTTTTAATCAAAGCTAAAATTAAATCGTTAAGAAAACTTTTTAATATTTAAAAAGTCAATTTAAAAATTAGATATTGAAAATGAATGGAGGTATCTATATGGCATCATATATTGCATTCATGAACTGTCACTACTCACGACGAATGGATATTTCGTCAGGGAGGCCCTGTGCTTTGAATAACTATTGGGCTTCAAACTTGACCCAGACTCTAAGTGGAACCTGTATGTATATGATCCATTGATAAAGAGGCAGGGAAAATAATCGGTTATTTGTACTGCTTCAATAAGTACCTGACTCCTTGTTCTATGACCTACTTTGACAATGTCCATAAATGAAGTAGTTATCATATTGGGGCAGGAGTTGCCCAATCCTCATTTTCCAGTCTTGATAGTACAAGAGTGTCTTTGTGGGTGACTAATTATTTTCCTCCTAACAATCCCCATTTTCACAGATAAGATATTGCAAATCTCACTGCTAAGACAAACTACATTCCTTAGTTCCACCAGTTCTAACATTCATGGCTATGACCCATTATTGCTCACTGGGTGTCCCATGCTTTCGGCCTTGTGCCAAATCTAAGCTGCGCTTAAATCACCATGGCTAGGATCCATTTTTCAATGCACATTGTAGCGAACCACCGTTCCCTCAGTATTCCCATTAATGAAAAGTAATTTCACCTCAGCTTCTTCCTGTAAAGAAGCAGCTCTGTGAAACCAACTCCTAAGAGGATGTCAAAATTATCAATGTTAAACACTGTAGGTTACCCCACTTGGTTTTACCAAACAGCCATTAGGTGAAGCTGTTTAAGTCTATAAAAAGATGAACATTTTGTTCCTTTTCCTTTCTTTCTTGCTTCCTGTTGCTCCAAGTTGTAGTAGAACTTAGATAATAATAGTGTCACTGCTGAGCTGAGTTTGTTTCCCCGGTCGACTACATTTTCATATACACGCATTTACAAATGTGTATCATTAACAAATGAGTACATTCATAATGGCTATGTTTTTTTATGTCTTCTTTACTTTCAATTGTTTACACATTAATGTAATTTCTCTTGTTAATATGTACATTTAATTGTCGGTTTAAAATACATGCTTGTGTTTCTTAATTTTTACCTGGACTCACATGAGTCTACCAAATACTGTTGGCAAGATGAATGTTCCAGGAGCCATTAAAAATATTTACTGAAAAACGTTCACACATAACAAAACTGGAGACTTCCACAACACTGTTTTTTTCTTTTTCTTAAATTGTATTCTTCTCTAAGTGTTAAAAAATATTGGAAGAGTTATGTCAGTCATTTTGTCTGTTTAACAGCAACAATAAGTGTTTGAACTTTCAGCATGAAAATGCAAGTTTTCAGAAAGAATTTATTTTTTTTTAAATTTTTTCCTTTTTAGAAGTGTGCCTTATTTTTTTATTTCTTTTCTTTACTTTGAGGAGTTGAAAAAGAGTTGTTGAATAACCCTTTGTTTCAACCTTAAGTGTGACTGTTTTGTTGTACAAGGCATATAGGTCTCTTGAGCTAGTGGCAAACATCAAAGATTACTTTAAGCTCTAATTCTTTTTAGTGCCATAGGGTGAGTCAGTGAAAAAAAACAGATTCCTGCTTTAGTATGGCATTCATTCTCAAAAGCTGCCAGCAGTCATCAGATCAGAAAAAGTGTGAAAGAAAAATCAGTACTGGAAGATGATCTAAATGAGAAATTGCTTTCTCCTTACGTTTTTAAAATCCTTATTCAACAAAAGAAATTTTAAATTAAAAAAAAAAAAAAGAAAAAAGAAAAGAAAAGAAGCAAATTCCTGCTCAGGCTATAAATGCTTTGGTGGGGCATTCATACTCAGACTACGAATGCGTTAATGAAGTGTTCATTCTCAAACCACAAATGCTTTGGTGGGGCATTAGTTATGTCTCTTTTGAAACATTATCGCCCAAGCATGTATCACGTGTGGCATTTAACTGACTGACCTCCAAAGATCTAATAAAAATAAGCATACATGATGAAAAAAATCTCAAAACTTAATAAAACCATGTTTTATCAGCTAAAAATGATAAAAAATGTCATTAAAAAGAAAAAGAGGAAACATAAATTAGTATGGAAAATTTGAACAACTTTTGTGGTGAAATATGGAAATTCTTGCAAAAATCAGATAATTGCAAGAAATTTAAATTTTAATGTAACTTTCAGGACTTATTCACAAATGAAATGTTTTTTTTTTTCTGTTGCTCTTCACTTATTCAATTTTATAAAATTTCAAGAAATTAATTTTTGATTAGACAGTACCCCAAGTTACCAAAAATCTGCTCTGAATCATAAAATAAAAAATGCAATGAAACTATACAATAGACATCTACTTAGAAAAACTTTAAATTGCTTTTATGAATAAGAAAATATTATTCATAAAATCAATTAAAGTTTTTCTAATTAAATAGTGTCTATTGTCTAGTTTTATTACATTTACAAAAAGAAAGCTGTTTGTACAAAAATTGTTTTAATTAAAATGTAATTATAAATAATTTATAGTTTTACTTTTAAAACTCTTTATTAAAGGTTAAGTGACACTGTTATTAAGTAAAAATAATATTTAATTTAGTAATAAATAAATGGAAAAGGTTCAGCGTCACCCAGTAATTTAAAAAATAGTATGAGTAAAAAAGTGCTGATTTTTGCCAATACACGACATTAACAGTAAACAAGAGTGATAACTATAGTAAATTTATAAAGTTTATTGAGAATTTTCTAACATTTTCTCAACAAATTTCTTCGTAAGTAAGACTAAAGCCAAAGTACTTGAAATTCGATAAAACATTAGGATGTTTAAAATTATTTGTAGTTAAAATATATATGAATTTTAATTGATATTAATTAAACTAAATCAATTAATCTTACTCCAATAAAGGTTCAGAAAAGTATATTTTAGTTTGGAAATAATATTTTCAGTTAATGGAATGCATGCTGTATTGACAGATTTGTCAATATGGCTAATTTTGGCAGTTTAAAAAAATAATTTGAATTTGGTTTGAAATACAACAAAATATTGAAGTTGGTCTATTAGTTTGGAATTAAAACTAAAATAAAAGCTTCAAGAAAGATTTTTAATTTAATGCATTTCAAAACCTAATTTTTAGAGGTACCTAATTTTTTTTTTTTGTTGCTTTGATTTTAAATAACAAAATTCTTTTTTGGTTTCTCGCTTGTACTTATTTTTTTGAATGAGACCTACAGACGTTAATTTTAATATGACATTGCATAGGTACGATCAATGATGCGGGTGGGTTTTTCAGATGAAAAAAAGTAGCGATTGTTTCCAAATTTTTGGTATTTCGGTTCATAATAAATTTAATTTACAAATAAGAGATTCTAAAATCAAACAATTTTTTTTAAATATCTGGGAAATCTTCTCTCAGAGAACGTTAAGTGCAACATAGAGATCCAAATATGTATTATTGAGATGGTCAATGCATTCCACAAGCTAAGCAGAGTATTAAAAGTCTGCAAAAACTTTGTTAGAAATGAAGAAAAGAGTACTGAACTGTGACATGTCTGTCCTTCTATATGGCAACGAATGCTGGACAATCTCCTCAAAGACGAAAAACAGATTTGTTGAAGCAGCAGAAATGTAATTCTACAGAAAGATGCTGAAGATAACATGGGCCGGAACATGAGCAGCAAGGTTTTTGGAGCAGGGCCGTAGCTGATGCTGAAAAAGCAGCGGGCACGAAGAAAATTGCCCGGATTTATTAGTTGATAATGTGATGATGTCATCAGTGTCATCCGTTTCCAGAAACTATGATTTTTGCGGAGTTTTTCGGCTATTCCAATGGAAATTAGGCACAGAATGTTAACGAAAGCAGGAAATCGGGTTTGGACTTTCTGAATATAACCAATCTTTTCTCCCAAAATTCATAAATAAACAAACAGATTTTTACTGCGTTCATTCGGATGTTTTCTTCGTTTTTCTTTCTTTCTTTCTTCGTGAATTGTTTAGTTTGATTTCTGACGAAGACATTTTTCCTTGCCCGGATTTTCACTATGATTGCACGGAACGGAACGGCCCGGACCCGTGCCCGGTAGTAGTCAGATACGGCCATGTTTTGGAGAGAAGAGAAACAAAAAGGAAACTTATACTTAATATCAGGAAGAGGCAGTCGAAATTCTTGGGGCACGTAATTAGGAAACGGGACTTGGAAAATCTGATACAGGACAAATTGATGGAAAGATGAACAGAGAGAAAAGCAGCGTGTATACTTCGGTTTGGTTAGGGTTAAGAAGATGAATGCATACAATAAGGTCTGGAAGAAAAAAAAACAAAAAAAACCTATTAAGGGGCTACAATAGACAAAAACATGAGGAGGGCCATGATCGTTTCGGTGTCCTGAGGGAACACCGCATATAAAAGACAAGTAGTAAACAGTGTAGAAAGTGAGGCCCATGCATTATTTGTAGTACAAGGGAAATAACTCTAAATTTTAAATTGTCTCCCTTATACAGGGAAATTGATGTCAAGGTGGGGAAAAAAAAATGTACACTACTTTCGCTCCCCTTTGGACTTAAAAGGAAATCTATGACAAAAGCACGAAAAAGAAAACAATAACTGACTTTTTAAAAAGTCCATTTAATAAATATCTTTGTGAATAAATATTTTGGCCTCTTATTGACCGTTGTAAATAGGTTTTTTAAAATTTTTAAATGTACTATGCTGAATAAATTTCTTTAAAGTTAGGCCATTTTCTTATGTTTTCATTTATTTATTACCAGATTACATGGTGATATTCTAATATGTACATTCTGATGAGTGGTATACGTTCCTGGCGTAAATAGATCATGACTATGAGCCTTTAGTGAGCGACCACCTGTCGTATGCGACCAGTTTTTGATGGCATTAAGGATGGTCGCACACGACAGGTTCCACGGTATGTGTGTGTGTATATATATATATATATATATATATTGTGTGTATTTTGGCAGCATTTTTTCATTAATGCAAGTTTCATTGAATAATATAGACAAGTTTTGTCTATTAATTTTGTGTAGGATCCATTCATACCGTCTGATATACTTGATGGTGATGTCGTTGAAAGACAACAAAAAAATCACAGTAATTGTTGATTTTTTTATCGGGTCTAAGCTTTCGGCTCACATAAGCCATTATCAAAGAGTAAATATTAACACACAGTAAACATAGAACATTTAAGTTATTAACAATAAAGAGAATTGAATTGAAAATATAAGTCCATCCCTACCGTGGCGGATGGCCGAAGACAGTGACAAAATAGTGGCGTTGTGGTCCCTGGTCTGATTACAGACATTTGAGTACGTTATTGGAAATATCGAAATTGATTGTATTCAAACCAGGTTTAAATTGTTTAATGTAGATTGCTTTGAGGATTTTTAGTTTCTGTTTATTATTTTCTTGTTTAAGTATGTACGTGTTATCAACAAGCGTTTTTCTCAGAAGTGTGCGTTGATAACCGTGTTGTTCTAAATGACGGAATATATTTGAATTTTTATTTAAGTGCAACGTCAGACGCCGTGAGAGCGAATTTGTGGTGTGGCCAATGTAGATATTATTGAGGTTGTTAGAGATACATTCTCTAAATGGACATATGAATTTATATACTACATTGTTTTTTTGCAAATCACTAACGGTGGGGGAAGAGTCGTTGCGGACAAATGAATTAGATGTAGTGGATTTAGTGTAATATATAATAAACTTAATTCTTTTGTTAGAGTCTGTCGGAGAAATATTAGTATTTATGAGTTTTTTTAGGATGTTTTCATCTAGTTGGTAGTTGGAGTGCATCTGGCTACAGTATAAGAGAGTGATATGTTTAAGATTGTTTGGGTTAGTATCATGTGTTGTTTTTTCCATGTTAAGCTTTTTAAGGAAATAACGTATTTGTTCATCAACTATGTAGTTGGGAAAATTATTATTGATGAGTGTCTGTTTTATGTTTTTTAGTTCACTGTGGAAGATCTGATTTGTAGATGAATTGACTTTTGCACGATATAATAGATTTTTTATAATGGCTATTTTGTAATAGTGGGGGCATTCACTAATATAATTGAATGTGGAGGGATTTTTATTAGTGGGTTTTTGATACAGTGAGATAGTAAATTTATTGTTGTCAGTGTTAATTAATATATCAAGAAAAGGAATTTTGTTATCATTGCTATCCCTCCACAAAAGCTTAGACCCGACAAAAAAAAAATCAACAATTACTGTGATTTTTTGTTGTCTTTCAACTACATCACCATCAAGTATATCAGACAGTATGAACGGATCCTACACAAAATTAATAGACAAAACTTGTCTATATTATTCAATATTAGTTAAACATAACAATGAATGTCTAGTATATTTAATCATGATCTGTTCTAAACCTCGTATTTTAGCCTTAATTCCTGGTGAAAATAAAAACAAAAATTGTCCAACATTTGGATATTTTTTTATTACACTGGTCCTAAGCTTTCAGCTCATATAAACCATCTTCAGAGTGGTTGTAAGAACATTAACAAAGATATCCACCATCAAAGATGATATTCTCTTGTGTTGACGTAAAACATTGCTATGTAGGTTGTAATGCGGTTCTATGACATCATACCATGAGAGACCAAGATGTTAACAACAGAACCATATGTCTAACTGCAAATATGTTGTGACTAGTTTGAAATGTGATTTTATTGAGTATGGGTTTATTTGATTTAATGAAGATTGTACACAGAAACTTAATTCAATGTTTAAACAAATGCAAATTGAAGCTTTATACCAACGAATACTTCTACTGGAAGATAACCATATTACTACACAGATAGGTTTAAAAAATTTTTTTTTTTTGCTGATACAGGATCTTATAAACTTGAAAAGATTATAGATGACTATCAGCCTGGCTACTTTTATGAGAATGTAAAAATCCATAAAAAAGATCATCCCCTCCAACCTATCATTTCACAAATACCCACATCAATATATAGCCTTTCCAAAACCCTTAAATTAATTACTATCAACCTCCTAAGTAAATATGGTATTAACTCCACAAATGAATTTATACAAATTCTCTTTTCTGTAAAACCAAACAACCAAATAATCACATCTGCAGTAGATAGACTAAACTATTGCCCAGTTCACATGCCTCCCATGTCTTTTGAATAGATGAAGAAGCTCATCCCTTGTTCCCTGCTTAGGATGTGGTTTCCGGTTTTCTCTTCAATTCTTTTCTTTTCAATTGGAGCAGATAGTTTAGTCTATCTACTCCAATTGAAAAAAAAAAGAGTGAAAAGATTGGAAAAGAGAAAGCTGGAAACCACAGCCTAAATGGGGAACAATGGATGAGCCTCTTCACCTGCTCAATAGTCGTGGGTGGAGTGTGAACCGGGCGATAGTTTAGTCCATCGCCCGGTTCATACTCCACCCACATCTATTTAACAGGTGAAGAGGCTCATCTCTTGTTCCCTGCTTAGGATGTGGTTTCCGGTTTCCTATGTTCCAATCTTTTCACTCTTATGTAGCCCTCTGCACATCAGTGGCGTTACCGCCTTGCTCGGGGTGATATGATAAAAAAAAAATCTTTCGACGTACAAAATTTATTTACAAATGTGTCCGTCCATGAAATGATTGACATCATTATTTGTGATGTATACAATCACACTACTCTCCCATCAATAAATATTGAACCCACTATTTTAGAAAAATTATTATTAGCATACACCACTCAAATACTTTTTCATGACCCCGTAGTTAATATTTATACTCAAATAGATGGTATTGCGATGGGATCTTATTTAGGTCTCCTGTTTTCTAATTATTAATTAATTATGGCACATTCAGAAAATAAAATGCTTAATGACACTAATAAACCCCTGTATATGTAAGATACATAGATAACATTTTCATTTTAATTAAAAATATTGATCAAATTACACAAATTAAAAAGAAGTTTGAAAGTCACTCCATCTTCAAATTTACATTAGAACTTAATATTAATAATAAAATCCCATTCCTTGATGTATTTATTGATTACAGCACACACAGATTTATAACTTCCCTATATAGGAAACCAACTAGCATAAACTCGCATCTTAATTATAATAGTGAATGTCCCCAATGACATGAAAATGCGGTTCTATGATGTCATACCACACGAGAGACTAAAATGTTAAAAGAACGATATGTCTAAATGCAATGTAATGTGTTATGACGAGTTTGAAGTGTTATTTCATTGAGTGCGTGTTGCTTTGATTTAATATAGATGGCCTCCAATACCTGAAGGTTCTTTTAATTAATATCACATATACTTCAAGATATTAAGTAGGTTAGTTTAATTTTTAAAATCCCATCTTATTTTTTTGTACAAGAATTTGTCAGTATAACAGATTTGAGTTTCACATGTTGTCTGATCTGATATTACAAAAACAAATGATATATATATATATATATATAAATTTTATGACATTTAAAACCAGCAAGGGGTTACTATAAGCAAAAGAGAATTAAGAGACTTTAAAAGGAACCAGAAATCCAATCCTAAACAGGAAACAAGGGATAAACTTTTACCCCTGTTCATAAGACTGGGGAGGAGTGCAAACCTTTCTGCTCTGATCATGTTGAAATAACTGTTCTCATCCAATCATTGAAGTTAAGCAATGTCGAACCTGGTCAGTATCTAGGTGGGTGATCGCTTGGGAATACCAGGTGCTGTGACAGATAACAGCTTTAGAATGAGAAATCAGAGAACCAAGTTCAAATTCCAGTCAGTTTTCTTATATTCACTTATGTGCTTACCCTTGAGAAAGGCATGAATCCACCTCTTTTCCTCCCAGCTATGGATTAATTAGTAAGACTTGCATCAGAAAATTATCTCCAAAAAATCCTTCTAATCCAAAAAGAGGTTTTGACTTTAAATAACCATAAAAAGGTTGATAAGCCTTAAAAACAAATCAATCAATAAAATAGGGAAGATAGATGAAGTTCCAGTAAAATTCAGCGAATCATCCAATGAACATTTTATTTTTTTTTAATATTCCCTGCTGAAATGTGGTGTGTTGCCTATGACTAAATACTAGTTGTAACAGCATATTCTCTGTTTAACATCTGAGCCTTATCATTTTATAGACGAAATCTTTGTATTTAGATATTTATGGGCTTATGAGTGGTGATGAAAACATGTTTCATTTGTATTAAAGTTTCATCAGAGAATGAGATGTAGAGAAATTCTGGTATTTTTATTTTTGTGATTGATTTTCATTGGTCACTCATGTTTAACATGTATTTGACTTGTTAAGCAATGTCAGTATAATTCATGACATTCTGAATTAAAGGGAAGATGACACATCCTTTCAAGAAATTAATGGATTTCAAGCCTAACTAAAAAAAATGTAAATATATTTGTAAGTGTATAATAAAAATAGCTTGTGTATGTCGGATTCAGATGATAACGTATATTTGTGTGTCTATGGCTAGTAGACATGATGTTTAGTAGTTTTTGCATGTAGATTTGGGAAAGTTTTTCTGTAACCACCATTTAATAAACATACATTTGATTCTTTAAGAATGGATTCATTAAAGGTTAGTGATCTAATATAGTGTTATTGATGTGTGTTTCTAGTTCATAAAATATTTATCAGGACACTCTCGAAGGCGGCATTTGTAAAATCAAAGTTATGCCAGTTTTGTTTCTGTGTATTACAAGCAAGTTTAGAAGGTTGTCCAAACATAGATCCCTTTTATGCTTGTAGATAGGGAGTTTTCAGATTCAGAGATGTCTTGCCAAGATAAGTGATTTTATATTTCAAGCAATTTATTTGATAAATAGTGGCATCTGAAATGGCATTGGATTTATTTTTCTTTCTCATTATATCTATGATTGTCTTGGATGTGGTAGTTCTATGTATAACCTGCGATAACAGAATTATTTTTTGTAGAAATTTAAAAAGTAATAAGCAAACGAAGACTGTATTTAATGGCACATAAACACCATATTTTGCCTCCAAATATTAGAATATCAGAAATTTGAAAGAAAAGCATAAAAAGAAACATTTTTAAACTGGGCCAAATAGGGAACAAGGATGAAATCCAAGCAATATTCATTACGCCAACAGACATTTTGTTTCGAATAATTACTAATCGACTCTTCCAGATAAGAAATAATCCTTATAAGAAAAGGAGGAAATTCTGTCAGAAATTGTCCAAAGCTCATTTCCGATGAAAATGACTAATAGAATTAAAAAGAAAAGATTGGCTTATAATCCTAAGAATAATATTAATGCAACAAAAACAGCCATCAATAAATAAAAACAATTATAACTTGAAAGTCCTCACTTGCATCATAACACTCTTTGCCTATTTCACAACACTCACTAGTTCTATGAAACTCACCATTTATCTCTAACAACCTTGATGATCACCAGCAGCGATTCTACGGGCAGAAAAGGCCAAGACCCCTCCAAAATTTTGGCTGGCCTCTCGGTTGCCCCCCCCCCCCCCCCCGCCCTTTATAAGCTTCAAAAATTTATGAAACTGATCAGTCTCTGATTTTAATAAGGTTTGATCTTCAGCACTTTTCTCCCTGCGTTTTCTTTTTCATTTAGCTTTTCAAGGACACATACAGAGACCATAAAAAAAACAAAACACAACCAGACAGATAGAAACAGACATGTTGTTAGAGAGAGAAAGAGACTTAATGGTCATATATTTTCATATCTGAAGGAAGATGTTAATTAGAAATAATGTCCTCAACTTGATATGTAGATACATACGCAGTCATTTATGGTCGAGTGAAAGAATTGGTCAGTAATTTTCTACAATCTACTGAAGACAATCAGCACTGAATTCCCAGACACTGTTTGAATTTGCCCCACACCTCCTTAGAAAAATCTTGGCCCCTAAATGCCCCCTTCCCCACTTCAGAGTTCCATAATTGCCACTGATGATGACTTAGGAAAGTCAAAAGCTTGGATCATATTTGTTTGTTTGTTTTTTAAAAGGAACTTTGGACAATTACTGACGAAATTTCCTCCTTGTCTGAGAAGGATTATTCATAATTTGGAAAAGTTGATCAGTAAAATTAATAGACACAAAATATCTTGTCTTTAATATTTGCCTTCAAGAACATTTGCTGCCTAAATACACAGGACTTACATGAATAAAGACAAAAGAAAAACTTACATTAGTTAACATGTTTCATCCTCTGAAGACAAATTATCAAGACAAATTTTCCTTTTGCCTTTATTAATACCTGCCTTTTACAGATTATTTTAAGTTAGATCTGAATTTTTAGACATATTTCAGTTTTTTTTTCAAGAAACTATTTTAAACAAGCAGTTGTTTGGCAAAACAAGTTTTTTTTTTCATTTTCTCAGAGATATTTTGCAATTACAGAACAAATTGAAGTTTACATTTTTAAAGTAGTGATTTTTTTCATTATCATTTAATAGATTTTCGGATAGATTTAAATTGAATTTTTAATACATTTATATTTTCCTTTAATAGATCTTTCATTTTCTCAAGATATTTTGCAATTACAGAACAAATAGAGGCCTACATTTTTTAAAATAGTGCTATATTTTAAGATAAAGAACTTAAATTTATATAAGTTAACAAAGTGGTAAAAAAATATGAGATATCAACTATGTAAGTGCATTTTTAAGGCACAACATTTTTAAACTCAAAACTAAGTTCAGATAATTGTAAAAGTCAAGGGTTCATTTGATATTACAAACAGGACATCCCTTTTAAATTTTTGATTCTGACAAATGTCATGGCTTGATGAATGCAAATCTACAAAAAAATTCTCTTTTTTTTGTTTTTTTTTTTTAAATGAGCAGACTAGTCTGCTGACGGTGACCAACAACCCATACCAGAGAGGAGAGTCTCAGAATATTCCTCACCCAGGATATGCCAGGTTACAAATCAACCAATACAAATGTCAAGTTTGAAATTGTACCAACATCACTGATATATACATTTTTTTTAATTTTCTGAATTTTTTAAAACTTTCATTAACTATATATTTTCTTTTCTGAAACACATGTACTAACATTGGTGAATAATAATTCTTAAATGAAGATTAAACAGATATATTCTTTTATCAATTTATGCAAATTTTTATTCTTTAATTAAAAATGTACATAACCATTCTTTATTTGAAAGAAATCTATTTGTTTAAAAAAAAAAAAAAAAAAAAAAAAAAGAAAAGAAAAGACTTCTTGTATGCAGAACAGCTAGGTTCAGATAACTCCGTAAAAATTAGGAAATGATTTTAGACTGTATCGATGTTATAAACAGGACACCTTCTGAAGGAAAAAAAACAAAAAAAATATTGATATTCCCACGCTCTTTCTGATCTACATTAATGATCTCCCAGATGCCATTAGATCCCAAGTAGGCATGTACGCTGATGACACCACAATCTACTCTCGCCTCGATCAAAAACCCAATGTGGGCAACAAAGCGAACCTCGCTACCAAGCTTGAAAAGGACCTCCAATCCGTGGTGGACTGAGGTAGGAAGTGGCTTGTGAATTTCAATGCTTCCAAAACAAAGTTGCTATCAATTAACCACCATAGAAAATCGCACTAACCTCCCATTAGCATGGAACAGGCTTGCCTCCCCGAGAGTAAAACACTACGCCTCCTTGGCCTTACACTCTCAGCGAACCTCAAATGGAATGACTATATCGAATCCATTGCTAAGTCCACTGCTATGAAGGTCGGTTCTCTGTGCAGGGCCTGGAAATTTTTCCCATTTGAATCTATCCTGCACATATATAAATCTACCATCCGCCTGTGTATTGAATACTGCTGCCACATCTGGTCGGGTTCCCCTGCTACCCTCCTCAGGATTCTTGACAAAATACAACGGAGAATCTGTAACGTGATCAATCCTGTCTTGGCAGACCGGTTGCAACCACTCTCTCACCGGCATGATGTGGCTTCCCTGTGCCTCTTCTACAAGTACTTTCACAGCTTCTGCTCCGATGAACTGAGGTCATTGGTGCCGCCTAGGTACGAATTTACACGAGATACTAGATTAGCAACTAGGTCCCACCCTTTTACAGTGAAACAGATAAGATGTCAGTGTAATTTCTACTCCAACAGCTTCTTTTCTCACAAAGTTTAAATGTAAGGTCAATAGACACCTCCTAACACACTAGCTTGCATCTATTCTCTCAAACACTCTCACCATCTAACCAACCCTTATACTCGGTACCCTTACCCGTCTATCACCCTCCTTCTGACATTTCCTATATCTAACCATCTTTTTTCCCCATCACTTCCTCGACCCTATGTAACCCCCTGCGCAATAGTGGCAGTGGAATGCCTTGCTCGGGGTGAAATGATTAAAAAAAAAAAAAAAAAAATTTTTTTTTGATTCTGACATTTTTGTGGCTTCAGGAAAGTTTTATGAATGATAATCTACAAAAATTATTCTCTGCATAATTTTTCACTATTTTTTATGAGTGTTCCAGTCTATTTAAGTAGGTTCATTTATGTTAAATGAAATCAAATGATTGAAGGAATTTGTTTTCAGGAAGTAGTTTGTGATTTGTTTTAAAATTAAAAGGAAAGAATAATGAATAAAACCAGATAAATCTGAAGTATGTTGGGTTCCAAAAGACAATAAAAAAATGAACATTACAAGAGAACAAAGCAATAAAACATTTTAATAACCTGAATCTTGATGTGATGTTTGACTTCTGGTACCAAGTTCTGTTTGAGACAGAAAGTGACAATACCAAAAATGGAAATTCTTTAGGCAAGAAAAGCTGATGCCATCTTTTATGAAAGAAAGAGGAGATAATGAGTCACATACATTTTCAGGTACAGACAAAAGCAGATAATGGTCATTGTTCAAAAAGGAATTTTCTTTTAGTAGCTTTCAGATTCTATGTTCTGATAAATTCTTGAGATTTCGTCCAAGCTTGGGAGGTGCTAAATCCAATGGACTCTTTTCTTCCTATAAAAGACAAGAAAGGATTTGTTGGGAAAAAAAATGTGCAAATATACAGTGTGTCTCAAAAGTTAATATTTTAGTGAAACCCAATGTTTTTCAGAAAAGCGCTAAATTGATATAAACATTTGCATCATTCAAGCATGTTTTTGTTAATTGGTTTAGGTCAATTTCTGCATGATTTTTCTTTTTTTTTTTTTTTTAGACATATTTAACTGTTGATGAACATAGAAGAACGAGTGTCATAACATGGAAAATAAAAGGCTTGAAATGCCAAGAAATGAGAGACAAATTTGAAAGGGAACTTCATAAGATTCAACAGACAAGGCTATTTATGAATTGTTAATAAAATTTCAGTAAACTGAATCTTTTCATACTTAGTTCCTATACTAGAGTATAGTGTCAACTTTTATGATCAGTTTAGTCACACACACACACACACACACAAAATAAAGGGTTGCACTATACATAGGTAATTCTTTTTGAAGAGATTAAAAATCATGCATTTTTCGTCACTGGTTATGCTACACACAGGTTAACTTTTTTTTTTTTAAGGAATCAAAATTCATGCAAAAAATTGTAGGTTAGCATTATACATGAACTTGGGGTAAATCAGTCTTAAATAAATTCCAATTATTTCCCGAAATAGTAACTTTTGAGAAATCTTATATTTAAACACTTGAATTTTTATTTTCAGAAAATCTTCCAACTTAACTGAGATAATATACATTTAGACAGTTATTTTGCATTTATGTTACAAGCAAATTTACATGTAGATCAGAAGAATCCAATAGAACATCAAAAAATGACTATATCGAATTGAAAATTAAAAGAAAAAATTCTTGGTCTTACAAAAACTTACTTTGTTAAGTAATGATAAAGAAGCACCATTTTGGACCAGAAAATGGGCAACATCTCCACGTTCCTCTTCACAAGCCAAATGCCTGGTTTAAAACAAAAACAAACTATATTTAATACACACACACACGTCCTGCATCCCTGATACATAAAAATATTAAAGGAAGCAAAGATTTTCCCATCTGTGCATCTCATGGACACAACTAAAGTTTCCTATGAAAAGTGATCAGTCAGTCAGTTAAGTGCCATACGTGATACTTGGGCGATCATGTCTCGAAAGAGACATGACTGACTGGGCAGAAGATTATCCCGCAGTAGGTTGCCATTGCTTTCTGTGGTAGACTGGTTGCCGACCAAGGCTATAGAACCCAATCTGTCCTGCTATTTAACCCATAACTGGAAGGAATGGGCGGATTAATACATTTCCCAAGGGTATTTGCACGTAAGTGAATGCAATGAATTCAGCTGGAATTCGAACTTGGCTCCCCGATTTCTCGTTCCGAGCCGATATCCAATGCACCACAATGCACATCCTCGTTCTGAAAAGTGATACATTGCACATATTCTTTCAAATACTTTTACTTGTTCTTTCCTTCTTTCTGTCATTTACTCTTTCCCTCTTTCATTGGGCAGTGGACTATGAGGGTGACATGAAACAGACATCAGTATTGTCTTAACAGAAACTTCCTGTTTTGTTTTTTGTTTTTATTTATTTGACGCATCTGAACTTACTGAAGCTTGCCAAAACTGTCTCAAATTTTTATTGATTCAATTAAGAAAAAAAAGAAAGAAAAAAACTCTTGTAAATTTATTCAATAAAAATCATTAATGACTTCAAAAATGGCCTCCAGACGATTTTGGAATCTCTTTCAACTCTTCTGGAGGGTCTCCTTGTTTAAGTTAGTAAATGCTGCCATAATTCTTGCCTCCAGTTAATCTTTGGTATTACAATGAGTTTTGTGGGTCTCTTGCTCAACAGCACCCTACACATAATAATCAAGGCGATTGTAGTCATGGGGGCTAAGTGGTAAGATGTAAGAGGTGATATGGTCACAGAAATTGTCTGACAGTCATGACTGGGTCCTCCTACTTTTATAGCATGGTGCAGAGTCATGTTGCCAGACATAGGGTCTTCTAGCAGCGACCCTCTTGATCCAGGGCAGCACAACCGCCTCAAGGTACTTGATGTAGGCCTCCGTGTTAAGTCTGAGACCCTCACCAACAAATTCAGGAGTTCTTTCCTTATCAGAACGATCAAAGTATGTTTTCCAAGTTGCCGTACCTTCATAATCACCATTAGACTCATCTAACTCTTTTCAATTCCTCTGCAATGTACCCAGATTAACACCCAGACACTCAGAAATGTTCATATTGGAGGAGCCTTCAGTGTCATTGCCAAGCAGTACAGCATGCCTTTCTAAATTTCTGGGATTGTGAATTGTGTTATTGTGCTCTTTTCCTCACAGACGGTGCCCAACTGACCCTACTATACTGTGCAGTCAACACAAATCCAAAACAAACACATATGGATATCAAAAATAAAATTCTGACAATTCACCTATCGCACCCTGTAATACACACACACACACACACACACACACACACTATTACATTAAAACATGTAAAGATCTACTATATATTTTTAACATACATGCAACATGTTTAGCACGTGCGATAACCTGTCTTCATCAGCTGCCGACTAAGGGTGATGTCACGGTTTCAGTGGCTATGGCGGGACTGCCACCCCTGGCACCACCAGCAGCATTTGCCACCAGACAGGGCATGCAGATAAACTCGTTGATTGTCCCTCTTGTATATTCTCATAAAGAAGTAAACCAAAATATATATATATATATAGCTTCATCAGTCAGCAAGTTCATATGACTTGCTTCATCAGGCAATAAAAAAGAAAAACCCGTTTGGATAAGTACTCCTATTGTGAATCATATATTGGCCAATAGAAATCTTTTTCTATGTTTGCAGACTGGCATTACTTCCGATCTTTCGGTAAGTAATTTGCTTTGATCAGGAAACAATGACTTGCTGCCTGATGAAGCCATCTTGGCAGAAACCATGGTTGCAAGAAGGTCAGTCTTTCAGATAATTTATATCTTAACTGGTGGGGAAGAGATTAATTCATATCCTCTCAACTGGAATTTGAACTCCACTCCCTGATTTCTAATTCTGATCTGCTATCAATTACACCACCCACACATCCAAGTAGGGAAGACAAAGCTGCATAAATATCACATAGCATTTTTATATTACAGAATAAATTTTTTTAGTGTTTTGGCATACTTCCGATCCAGCCAGCCATATCTTTTTTTTTTTTTTTTATAAGCGTTTCACCCCGAGCAAGGCATGTCACTGCCACTACTGTGCAGGGGGCTACGTAGAGTGGAGAAAGGCTGATTAAATATAGGAAATGACTGAGGGTGGGTGATAGGCGGGTAAGGATACCGAGAATGAGGGTTGGGTAGATGAGAGTGTTGTGAGAATAGTTGGGAGTTAGTGTGATAGGAGGTGTCTATTGACCCTACATTTAAACACCTGGAGATTGTAACTGTCGGGAAAGCAGACTTGTGGAAGGGAGTTCCACAGGCGGGAAGCACGAGAAAAGAAGCTGTTGGAGTAGAATTTACGGTTACATCTTATTTGTTTAACTGTAAAAGGGTGGGACCTTGTTGCTAATCTAGTATCTCGTGTAAATTCGTGCTTAGGCGGCACCAGTGATCTGAGCTCATCGGAGCAGAAGCCATGAAAATACTTGTAGAAGAGGCACAGGGAAGCCACATCACGCCGGTGTGAGAGCGGCTGCAGCCGGTCTGCCAAGTCAGTATCAACCACGTTACAGATCCTCCTTTGTATTTTGTCAAGAAGCCCAAGGAGAGCAGCAGGGGCACCTGACCAGATATGGCAGCAATATTCAATACACGGGCGGATGGTAGATTTGTATATGTGCAGAATAGATTCAGGTGGGAAAAATTTCCGGGCCCTGCACAGGGAGCCCACTTTCATAGCAGCAGATTTGGCAATGGATTCAATATAGTCATTCCATTTGAGGTCCGCTGAGAGTGTAAGGCCAAGGAGGCGTAGTATTTTACTCTCTGGGAGACTAGCCTGTTCCATGCTAATGGGAGGTAGATGCGATTGTCTATGGTGATTAGTTGATAACAGCTTTTTTTTGGAGGCATTGAAATTTACCAACCATTTCCTACCCCAGGTCACTACGGATTGGAGGTCCCTTTCAAGTACGGCAGTGAGGTTCACTTTGTCGTCCAGACCTGGTTTCTGATCGATGCGGGAGTAGATTGTTGTGTCGTCGGCATACATGCCAACTTGGGATCTAATGGTGTCGGGGAGATCATTAATGTATATCTGGATCACAATTGTTGTTTAATAGACACTCAGTAATCTGCGAAAAGAAACACATTCACGTTACACAGATTTGACATTTTCTCATGCTTCAGCCTACAATTCTTCGACTATCATCAAGTATTATTTAATGAAGCTGTAATAGCCAGTCAGTTAAGTGCCATATGTGAAACATGCTTGGGCAGTCATGTCTCTTTCAATTAATGACTGCCTAGGCAGAATGTTTTTCTGCAGTAGGTTTACCCACCTTTGCCATAGTGAGTTATTTAAAACTGATATGCATATTTTTAGAACTATAAAAATAACTTTTTTTGTGAGTAAATATTGCATTAACAATTTTTTTCGAAAATAAAAATGCTTCCAGATGAAAGTCGTAGTTAACCCATAGCTGGGGGAAGAGATTAATTCATATCTTTCCAAAGTGAATGTAACAAACTCAACTGGAATTTGAACACCACTCCCTGATTTCTAATTCTGATCTGCTATCAATTACACCACCCACACATCCAAGTAGGGAAGACAAAGCTGCATAAATATTACATAGCATTTTTATATTACAGAATAAATTTTTTTTTTAGAGTGTTGAAGCTGCGATTCATCATCGACAAACATTAACACTGCACATGATTTGTAATTGCAATCTATGTAAATACTTACAATGGAGTGTTGCCTTCCTTATCAGCACTGTCGATTTGTGCTTGAAACCGTAGTAACAATTGCACAATCTTGAGATGACCTTTTGATGCAGCTCGATGCATTGGTGTACTTCCCATCCAGTCGGCTGTATCTGGATCACAATTGTTGTTCAATAGACACTCAGTAATCTGAAAACAACAACAAAAAAAACACACATTCACGCTACACAGATTTGACATTTTCTCATACACAAAAAAACAGCATAGTATGAAGAAAAAAGACCCCAAACTTAATAAAAACGAATTTTTTCCACCAAAATGTTCATGTTATTATTAAAAGGAAAGATCAAAGTATTTTTTAATTATGTTTTTAAAGTTTTTAATTCTTTCTAACACGTTCAAAATTTTGGTAAAAAGAATCTTGCTTTGATTTCAGTCAGCGGGATCTGGGTCACAACTGTTGTTCGATAGACACTCAGTAATCTGCAAAAAGAAACACATTCATGTTACACAGATTTGACATTTTCTCATGCTTCAGCCTACAATTCTTCGACTATCATCAAGTGATGCTATTTAATGAAGCTGTAATAGCCAGTCAGTTAAGTGCCGTACATGAAACACACTTGGGAAATCATGTCTCTTTTGAGACATGACTGACTAGGCAGAATATTTTTCTGCAGTAGGCTGCCATTTCTTTCTGCAGTAGACTGGTTGCCAACCAAGGCTACAGAATCCAATTTGTCATGCTATTCAATTCTTTTATCCAGATCAATCATTTAAGTGCCATACGAGATGCACGTTTAGGCAATCATGTTTCTTTGGATCTATGACTAACTAGGCAGAAGATTTTCTTGCAGTAGGTTGCCATTTCTTTCAGCAGTAGACTGGTTGCCAACCAAGGCTATAGAACCCAATCTGTCCTGCTATTCAACCCATAGCTGGAGGGAGTAGAGATGGTTTAATACCTTTCCCAAGAGCATTAGCACATAAGTGAATGAAACACATTCGACTAGAATTCAAACTTGGTTCTCTGATTTCTCGTTCTGAGCCAGTATCCATTATGCCAGAAGGCACAAGCTGTAACAACTCAGACTTAATCAATGAGAAAAATCCTAGAGATTTTTCATTTGATTTCTAGCATTTCTAGCTCTAGCAGAAAACAGATTATAAAACGAATGAAATTTTTTTTCAAAAGTGACAATGAAATAAAAAAATAAATTAAAAGAAAAAAAAAAGGTCATTTCAAGAAATTCTTTTAAGACAGGAAAGCTCACAAAAAGAAGTAGCTTTGGTATACATGATGATAGAAATGTGTGTTGGTGGGGTAAGCCACTGTTGCTAATAGCAAGATTCTTTATCTTCTACACTTATAAAACAATAGCAAAATAATTTTATAGCAGAATCTCATTATCAGAAATAGATACCCAAGGGTATTCATTAAATACTTTAACACAAACCTTGTAAGTGAAATTAAGTAGGTGAAAGTGTTTGGCTTGAGTTTTGTTTAACGACATATCAACACCTCTGTGGGTTATTTAATGCCAAAGAGGTAGGGTTTTAAGATATTTTCTTTTAAATATTCAATTATAGTGAGAAGTTGATTTAGTCAGATTTTAATGAAAAATTTATTTTTATTATTTTAGAAATTGAAGATGTCTACTAGTTTTGTATTCAAAAATGTATTGCTGGTAATAATTTTTTTCCTTCAAAAATCTGTTATGGTAATAATTTTTTTCCCTTCAATAATATATTGTTAGTAATATTTTTCCTTCAAAAATGTATATTTTTCTATAAAAAACTATTTTTCTATAAAAGTCTATTTTTATACTTTCAGAGTGTTTTGACCCCAGTTTGAGGGTTAACTATTTACCCATAGCTGGGATCCTAACAGGTGCTACCACTCCGGGTAGGGTGGACCTGGGAACAACAGCAATTAAGAGGTGGTTCCATGCTCCTCACAACCTCCCAATCAGAGGCCTTGCTGTCGAATGCAGTTTACCATCATACCCAGGACCAAAGTGTTTGGAAGTCACTGAATTGTACTAGCATGAGGTCACAAGTCAACATGACCAAGGGTTTAAGCATACTGGCTTTGGTTAATTACTGATCACATAAGTTTATGTGCTCTCACTTCCCCAAAGTCTATAATTAAAGTTCGTTCAGCATAGCTGAAATATAAACCACAAGTTTGATCGCTGTGGGTGTAGACAAAACACAAATGTTTGAGCAAGCTTCTGCAAGAGTGATCAGCTAGCCACCCAATTAGATACCATAGTTTTAAGCTTGATGAATACTTGCAACCATTAAATCTAGATACCTCCACTAAATCACTGAAAAAAACAGCATCATATGAAGAAAAAAGGACCCAAACTTAATAAAAACCAACTTTTTCCATCAAAATGTTCATATTAAAAAAAAAAAAAAAAACAAGATCAAAATATTTTTTAATTACATTTTAAAAATTTTTTAATCCTTTCTAACATGTTCAAAATTTTGGTAAAAAAAAAATTTTGTTTTGATTTCACTCAGCAGGTAACCAAATCATTATGAGAGTTTACTATGGAAAATGTAATATTACAAAACTCAATTTTTTTCCCCTGGTAACAAACACATTAATTTGGAAATTCTTGCAAAAATCAGATAATTGTTAAATTTTAATGAAACTTTCAGGACTTATTCACAAATGAATAAACTTATTTTTGAAATTATTATTTTAAAAAAATAATGGTAAAAATATTTTTTCTTTACATCTGTTACCCCCTCCCCGCTACACATAAATTCATGAAATTTTAAAAACTTAAATTTTATTGTGAAAATTGGTTTTATTAGTTCAATGCAGGATTCATTGGGTAATATAAATCATCTATTATTTTTTGAAAAATTTTGCCTTTATTTCCGAAAATCTGCTTCAAATAATAAAATAAAAAAATGCAATATAACAATGACATTATTTAATTAAATAAGCTTTTAATTGCTTCAAAAAATAATATAAATTAAAAACATTATAGTCTGAAGAAAAATTTTTTTTTCAATTAATAATGAAATTTTAAAAGAATTGTTTTCATTTTTTTTAATTATAATAATTTATAAAGTTTCAAAAATATTTTAAAAATACTTTAAAGATTTGTTGGGGTTATGAAGCAAAGATTATGTTTACTAATCAAAAATTAAAAAAGTTTAATACAAATCGTTGTGCCTTCCTATTTTTAAAAGATTTAAAAATGTTTTTGTATTTGAATTTTTTTTTTGTATGGTAATTTCTATGTGTAAATTAAAAAGCCATGTGTTTCAGGGTTTTTCCCCCCACTTACAAGAAAAACAATTTGTACAATTATGTCACTTGTGATCGCCATACAGTCATCTTATCTCACATCTGTCAACACATACGGTGAAAATATCAGAAAGTTGAACTGTGTTTAAGTTCACACTCCACCCACATCTATTGAACAGGTGAAGAGGCTCATCCCTTGTTTCCCGTTTAGGATGTGGTTTCTGGTTTTTCTCTTTTCCAATCTTTTCACTCTTTTTTTTTTATTTTATTTTATTTTTTTCAATTGGAGTAGATAGACTAAACTATTGCCCGGTTTACACTCCACCCATGTCTAATGAACAGGTGAAGAGGCTTATCCCTTGTTTCCTGTTTAGGATGCAGTTTCAGGTTTTTCTCTTTTCCAATCTTTTCACTCTTACGTAGACCACTGTGCATCAGTGGCGTTTTTGCCTTGTTTGGGGTGATATGATTAAAAAAAAAAAAAAAAAATGTTTTATTCTAAATTTCATGCTATAAATAAGTAACACTTTTGTAAATCAGATTAATTTAACATTAAATTTGCTAATTTTCCAAAAATAAAGCATCATAGATGTATATTTTATTTGTGCAAGATTTTTAAAACTGAGAATTAACTTTCATTTACAAATGTGTCAATTGCTTAAAAATGGCCAAAAAATTGAAAGATTAAAAAAAATGTTGAAAAATTTTAGATTCCAATTAACATAATTTCTGTTTTGCTTATTGGAAATAATACATTTAATCATTTAGCTTTCAATAAAAACTAAAATAAAAGTTTTAGGAAAACTTTTTTATTTTTAAAAATTCAATTTAAAAGTTAATTATTGAAAATGAGTGGAGGTACCTAATTAAATCAAATATCTGTTTTAACAATATCATATTTTTTTTTATCCTAGATGATTTTGGGTTGTGTTAAAATGGAAGTCCTAACAAGGGAGTTAACTAGCTCCCTAGATAGGATCCAAGTTATGCCACTTGATATAACTCTAGAGAAAAGAAATTTCAGAATAGTGGTTAAGTATTGCCTCAGATTCCCTATTAAACACTATTATTCAACTTATAATCTGCCTGCCCGTGCATTGAATATTGCTACCATATCTGGTTGGGTGCTCCTGCTATCCACCTAGGTGTCCTTGACCAAATTCAACAAAGAATCGGTAATGTGATCGATCCCGACTTGGCAGCTAGGATACAGATGCTTTCTCACTGACGCAGTGTGGCTTCCCTGTGTCTCTTCTACAAATACTTTCACGGCTTCTGCTCTGATGAACTTAGCTCACTGGTACCCCCTATATATGAATTTCCTCAAGCCACAAGATTAGCAACTAGGTCCCACCCTTTTACTGTGAAACCGATAAACTGTAAACGCAAATTCTACTCCGGTAGCTTCTTTTCTCGCACTTACTGACTCTGGAATTCCATTCCGCATACTTGCTTTCTCGACAGTTACAATCTTCAAGAATTTGAGTGTAAAGTCAATAGTCATCTCCTGTTCCACTAACTTGCATCCTCTCTCTCTCATGCTTTTTTCTCCATCCATTCCACTCTCATCAGTATTCTCTTCCTTCTCATACTCTTCCTGACACCCCCTGTAACCTGTCACTCTTTCTCATAACATTCTTCCTATGTAACCCCCTGCATAACAGTGCTTGGGGCCATACAATTATAAAAAAAAAGAAAAGAAAAATACACTGGTCATGTTTACCTCTATTGTTTGCCAATTGTGAATAAAATGTATAAAATTTTAAAGGCATGTGTTCGTTCTTATTTGACCTAAATATGCATACCATGGACACAACAAATTGTGAGAGTGCGAATTTGCAATATACAGCTCTTTTAACAGCAGTCAAACAATCAAAACTGTTTAAGTAAAATGAAAAGAAAATCTTTCTGACCTCATATCTATTTTTTGAGGCGGCATAATGAAGAGAACATTGTCCATTGTGGTTAACAGCGTTCACTTGGGTGTAACGATGAATGAGACTGTTGACAATCTTGGGGCGACCAGCTGAAACAGCAATCATTAAAGGCGTCCAACCAGACTGATAAGAAAAAAGAAAGACAACATTAAATCATGTGCACTATACACAATAATGACAGTCAAATAAAATCAGTTGCATGTTTTAGAGGTAAACAAAAAAAAAAAAGAAAAAACGAAGCAAACTTGGCTTCTGGTTGAAGACAATTTTAAAGGAATCTAAACTTATTTATAAATGGAACTTTGTGTGTGTGTATCCGTTACCTATAGACTCCGAAATGGCTGAACCGATTTTCTTGAAAATTTACACAGTTGTACTATAAGCGTCTGTGAGTGTTCTTAGGTAGGTTTTGTATCGATAATCGAAAAAATCGGGTTATAGAAGGAGTGGTCCGATTTTAATCAAATTTGATACACTCATAGACAAAGACATAAGAAACGATATTCAGAAGTTTCAAAGTTGCAGTTCTTACAATAGTGCAGAAAATCGATAATATATATATATATATATATATATATATAAAGAGGCAAGATGTTTGTGTGTGCGTGTCTGTTTTTCTGTGTGGATGTCCTTTATACAAATCCACAATTTTTATCCGATTCTCACCAAACTTCACACAAATATCCTTTAGGCTGAGTCTGAGCTCCAAAAACATGAATTAGTTTTAAAGCTTTCATTACAGTCAAGCAATGCCGGGCTATACTGCTAGTAAACCAATAAACCAATCAGAACAGAAAACTGTATTTGACAGTGATATACATTTTTGGAAAAAAAAAGTGTAAGTACACATAATTTTCTCTCGTTAGCGGGCTGCTAGGTGTTCCCCTGGCCCAAGTCCAGGTGACTTTTAATTGTTATCCTTACACTCTCATGATGCATTTCATACCTTTCCTTCTTCTTCAAAGAAAATTTCGTAAAGACAGACACAAAGAAGAAGACACAGTAACATGAACATTTAACTGAGCGGACACATCAAAGACATCTCGACTACAACTATAACCCTGCTCCTATATACACCCTTATTATTACTGCTTTTATACATTCCACTTACTTTTCTCTTTGCAGAACTATTATAAACTCTTCTTACCAACCTTGTACCAGACATAAGAACATTACTCTCATTTTGTGCAATACAGAATTACTTAATGTTTATATAAATCATTATTTTTATACACCATCTTGATTTACAGTATTTACATTATTCGGACTATTATCCTCATCTTTGTTGCAATTTGTATGGCGTTTTGGCTGTTGTACGCTCCGGCCTTTTTCAGGTGCTAGGAATTTCGAACCGAACCCTTTATTACAATCACTGGGGTATATACTAGCACCTGAAGAAAGCCGTAGCATACAATGACCGAAATGTTGTACATATGATAACAAAGATGAGGACAATAGTCCAAATACTGTAAATACTACCTCATCTCAGAAACATAGACAAATACCATCTTGATTGTTATTTTCACACACTTCTTGTCGTGAGCTAAACCTAGCAAGGCCAAATCACACACGCACTATAAACTGGTGACCACAATCTACTATAAATTTGTAACAGTGCACTATATGCTATAACCACTTGACTGCATCCTTTTTACATGTGGATACTATTTCTATTTTGTGAACTTTTTACTTTGTTACTGCCTTATAGTTACTTTACCTTGCACTGTCTCGTATTATTTTGCCCTCTTTGTTTTATTATTATTATTGTTGAGAATGTGGTCCATTCTGATTAACCATGTCTGCTTCTTAAACACTGAGGAAATAGATTTGGGAAAATGAGAATTGTGCTTTCAGTCAGTTAAATGCCATACGTGATACACGCTTGGGCGATCATGTCTCGAAAGAGACATGACTGACTGGACAGAAGATTATCCCACAGTAGGTTGCCATTGCTTTCTGCAGTAGACTGGTTGCCAGCCAAGACTATAGAATCCAATCTGTCCTGTTATTTAACCCATAACTGGAAGAACTAGAAGGATTAATACCTTTCCCAAGGGTAGTTGCACGTAAGTGAATGCAACGTATTCAACTGGAATTCGAACTCGGCTCCCAGAGTTGTCGTTCCAAGCAGATATCCACTACACCACAACGCTCTTTATCACTAATCACAAACTGGTTAAGAAGAATAACAATTTTCTTTTCTTGGAAGGTAAATTTGATAAGCAAAACTTAAAAAAAAAAAAATCTTAATTTTAACTAGCAATGAGACCTGCACAGCTTAATGTCCTTTCTTTATTTGAAAGATTTTATTAGGTTGCAAAATGGGATTAACAAAAGCACATTCGTGGGTTGAGACATTTTCCTTATTTATTACTTAAGGTTAGATTTTTACAATATACTATCAAAAGAGGTCAATAGTGCTTTCCTTTACTCCAAAGCTGTGATCTAAATGCTCAGGTCATTATTACTTTCATGACAGAAAATATCTTTTAAACAATTCATTTATAAAGGCCATCAACAAAACAATTACTTTTTTTAATATCTAATTTTTAAAGCTGAATATGCAAATTAGTTAACTCTACAAAACAAGAACTGCTAAGTTGGGCAAGATATAAGACATGCTGGTAGCTATAAATGATAAAATAGTGTCAAGATCTCATAGAAAACTCAAAGTTTGTATGTATGTAAATTGTAATTAATTGTATGCGTACAAATTAGAAATTAATTAAATCTATATAAAAGTCTGTCCATAGGTGTGTTCAAATATTGCATAAAACTATGCCTGCAAATAGATGTTTTTTTTTTGTTTTTAATCCATAACACCCCATGCAAGTGAGCAAAACCACTTAGAAACAAGGGGTTACACAGTTTAGGAGAATCAGGAACAGAAACATTATTAATGAGCAAGAAGAAGAAAGAGTAATCAGGAAGACAGTAGATAGCAATTGATACTGCATTTAAATTTTTGCAAGATTAAGGTTGGCTGGAAAGCATAGAGCTGAAAGGGAGTTCCACAAGTGAGAAGTGTGAGAAAAGAACCTGTTAGCATAGAATTTACAGCTACATCTAGCCAGCTCAATTGTAAATGATATCTCCATGACAGTCTAGTGCTGTGCTGAGATTTCAAAAGTTTAGCTACCATAGCAAAGAGCTCATCAAAAAAATTACCATGGAAATATTTATATAAAAAACACAGAGAGGTAACCTTATGGCAATGGGTAAAAGAGTGAAGCCAAGCTGCCAGATCAGGAACAATAACATTGCTGATTCTGTTTTAGATTTTATCAAAGAGCTCAATGTAAATAGCAGGAGCAGCAATATTCTAAGTATGAATGATAGACTTATAAATCATGTGTTATATACTGCCGCTGGATCTGGACAAGCAACAATGAACACGCATATTTAAAAATATAATCTTATATTTCTATTCTTTGTCCAGTGGAGCAGGAGGGCAGCTGGAGAGAGATTGCACACACAGAGGGGCTGTTGGGAGTTGGAAGCCAGCAGGGATCTCTGTCTTTTCAGCCCAAAATTCTAGACTTTACATAGTTTTAAAACTCACATGCACTTTTTGCTTTTTCAGATTGTCACTTTGTTAACATTATTTACAGCAGAATATATGTCAATCACCCCCAGTAGTCCATTGCTTTTCAAGCTAGTTGTCGCTTGCATTTGTTTTTGCATTTTGTTGATATCATCTACAGCAGGATATATCTGTCAATCACCCCCGGTATTCCTTGCTTTTCAAGCTGGTTGTCGCAATTTTTTTTGTTGTTGCACTTTGTTGATATCATCTACAGATGGATATATCCATCAACCACTCTTGACCTTTGTTGACCTTACCTATGGCCAAATATACTTGTCAATTATGGAAACTTTAGTTATGACATGAGACAGATAATTGTAAACAAAACATTTTTAATAAATACTTTCAAAACATTTTTGATTACAAATTGTTAATATGCTAATCTTTATATAGAAAATAAGTTTAGAGATCAGTCATTAAAGTTTTATAAAAATTACATCGAGTAAAGAAATTATTCAAAGCAATTTAACCAAAATATTTAAATAAAAAGTTATTATTTGTATACAATAAAACGTAACAAATTTTTTTTTAAACTTTAATATTTTACCCATTTATTTTTTAATTTTCATAAAAATCTGTGTGACTTGCATTAAAAACCAACAAATGATAAAAGGTTGAATAGATCTAAAATTTTTATTTTTCTGAAACATTTTTAATGGTGTTTTTATTCTGCTACTAACATCTACAAATGATAACAAACAGGAAATACAATATTTTGATTTGGGAATGGGTTAAAATTTATGAAGGACAAATACAGCTATTTTTGGCATGGTTCTGAAATGGTGGTGAAAGAAGTCAACTTAAAGATAAACTGCCTTAATTAATTCAGTGATTATCGACCTCTCCATCTCAAACTCTCTAGGAGAAACTACATTAATTCTGGCAGCCTAGAGCCTCCTCAATGAATAAGTTTGTATAATCTAAAGGATTTAGAGGTTATTTACACATTGGGCACACTGCCAAGTGATTAGAAAGTTCACCTTCTGACCAGGAGTCCTGGGTTCAAATCTCACTATGGTTGATTTGTCAGGAAGGTGATTTCTTGAGGTTGTTGACATGTAGATGCAATCTCAGAATGTAGCACCTTTGGAAAGTTCCTGAAAACCATACTGTGAGTTGACATAAGCCTCATGAATGAAATTGAGTAGCTGGAGTTATTTAGGAGTCGTCAATGGTTGAGCTAGCACAAAACTGCAAGTCATCGTGACAGAGTTTGAACATACTGGCTTTGTTTAGATTGTTGTTCGCACCAGCTAAAGTGCTCTCTCCCAGAAACTGTGACTAAAGTCTATTCAATATAATTAGAGTATAAACCACAAGTGGGCTCTGTGGATGTTGAACAACCACAAATGTGCCTGAGTAGACGTCTGCAATAGGGATTGGATATCCACCTTAGCAGACAGGCATACTTGGATAGAAGAAGCCAATCGTTACTTATTAGACAATGATCATTTTTCTCAAGTTCTTTTTTCAAGTTGATGAGAATCTACTTCCTTCAAATTATTCTTGTTGCTAGGAAAATCTGTAGAAAAATGAGTAAAAAAAGAAAAAAAAATACATACTTGATCTCTGGCATCAACAGATGTGCCCAGATCTAACAAATAGTCTGTTATTTCTTCATGTCCTTGGGAAACTGCCCAATGCAAAGGAAGTCTTCCACTCTAAAGATAAAAATAGACACATAATAATGATGGAAAATCTGTAAAGTAAAAGAAGCTGCATATATAAGAAATATAAGATTGAGTCACAAGTAATTTCTGTTGTTTTTTTAGAACCAATTGCAATGATGAATGTATCATCTTAAATAACTGTTCCTTAAGTATATCATAACAGGTGATGAGAAATGGGTGATTTATTTTTTAATCGTTCTATCCCAAGCAAGGTGACAATACCACTAAGACGCATAGAAGAGGCTGAAAGATAATGACAAGACTTTAGAAGAAACTAAAAACCAAATCTTAATCAGAAACAAAACCTAAATCTCTTGTTCAAAAGATGGAGAAGGAGTGTATATATATATATATATATATATATATATTTAAACCCGAGGATTATTTCTTTGATTATTTCCAGTTCTCTTGCTTTTTAGTTAATTGCAGGTTTCAGTTGGAAGAATCTGCAAATGGGAGAAATAATAAGTACCTAGAATACTTAATCACCAGACGGTTTGGTTCTGTGTCAGGTGATCTACACCGACACATTTTCAACTATTCCAATATTAATCACACTGGTATTGAGCTTTCTGTTCTATCCCGTGGATTGGAATTTTGTATTCCTCCCTCTGCTGTTAATAAGGAACGGATTTTTTCTGAGTGAGTTGTTATACTCTCAAATCATCCATCATGTTCCTAAGTCCGTCGAGAAGTGTTCTGAGGTTAAAACTAGGTTGTTTGAGTTTGCCACTGAATATTCTGCACTAGGTTGCGAGAAAGATTCTCTCGACTGGCGCAGTATTCATTTTCAAACGATTAGAGCTTTATGCTCGCGGAGTGACATTTATATCACCAAGCCAGACAAGGGTGCCGGTGTCGTGATTTTGAATAGATCAGATTATATTGCAAAGATGCATAATATATTGAATGATCCATCTAAATTTACAGTTATCAGTCCAGCCGATACTCACAATAACACTGGCAAAATAGAAGCCAAACTTCAATGTTGGCTGTTGTCCAAGTATAAGGACAAATTAATTTCTAAGGACATCTATAGTAGGATCAAACCCGTGGGCTCGCAACGCCCTAGAATGTATGGCCTTCCAAAAGTTCATAAAGACGGAGTCCCACTCAGACCTATTTTGTCTATGGTGGGCTCCGCACAACAAGTTGGCTAAGTGGTTGGCTGAAATTCTCCAACCTGTGTCTCTTGCTCTGTCTGTGTACAATGTCATCGACTCCTTCAGATTTTCTAGTTTCATTAGAAACTTAGATTTTTCATCTAGGGATAAATTTATGGTCTCCTTTGACATTGTCAGTTTGTACACAAATGTTCCATTAAACGATACTATTAACATTTGTGTAGACATGTTATATAGAGGGAGTTTAGGTGCCGTGGCAATTCCCGAGGAGTTATTCCTGGAATGTATGCGATTGGCAACTGAGGGCGTCGAATTTAGCTTTGAATGGGACAATGTTTGCGCAGACAGACGGCATTGCAATGGGTAGTCCTTTGGGTCATGTCCTTGCAAATATTTTTGTGGGATTTCATGAGCGTCTGCTATTTGAGAGGGTAGTAGAACCTTTGATATATCAACGATATGTTGATGATACCTTCTCTTTATTTGACAGCACCATTGATGCTGAACATTTTTTAGTTCAGCTAAATTCTTTACATCCTTCCCTTCAGTTTACCATGGAGATTGAAAGGGACGGATGCCTCCCATTTTTAGATGTCCTTGTTCAGCGGCGGGATGGTGCTTTCGTGACTTCTGTTTTTCACAAACCAACTTTCACTGGTTTGTATACTAATTGGAAACCGTTTGTCCCTAAGTCTCATAAACTAGGTCTGATAGAAACCTTGGTTCACCGTGCCTTGAATATTTGTTCTCCTGAATGTTTAGAAAGTGAATTAATTCGCTTGCAAGAGATTTTCGAAGGCAACGAGTACTCGGTTAATGTGGTGAAATGTGTAATTGATCGCAAGATCAAACATTATAAAGAAGCTAAGGTTGAAGGATCTAGCCGCTGTCCCTTGTATCTGAAAATACTCTGGCTTGGTAGAAGATGTCAAACTGTAGCCGACAGAGTTTCGGCATTTGTTTCGTCCTGTTATTTTGCGGTGCAGTTACGTGTTGTTTTTCAGACTAGACCTGTGTTTCCTTCCTTCAGTAAAGATAGGTTGTACTATTTTCGAAAAAGTTCCATTGTTTACGAATTTAAATGCTGTTGTGATGCGGCGTACATAGAACGTACCGATCTGAGGTTGGAGGGGTTTCACAACGCTAATATACGTTCCAGTGGCTCTCTCAGACCTATAAGAACAACACAATCTGTTCTGGATTCCACTATTGGCCGGCCAACATCTTTTGGACAATCAAGTGTGTGCCTCGGCACATGAGGACAGCTGGTTTACTGTCTTGCACAGCGCTCGGTCTACACATCATCTACATATTTTGGAAGCAATTTGCTTGAAAATTCAACAGCCAAGCCTGTGCAGACAGAAAGAGCGGTGTTTATGCTTCTTACAATTGCTGGTGAGTCTGTGAGTGTAACATTTTTTCACTTTTAAACACTCTTGTGAAATTGTATGTGTACACCCCACCTTACATTTTATGTGGTTTTTTTTTCCCAATAAATTTATTTTTAAACGAGTTCCATCATCTCCCAGCATTGTAAGTAATTTATTTTTGCCTTGTCCTTTTCCTTAATTCCCTTAAAATTAAAGCCAATGAGAACCCTTGATAAGAGTTGGCCAAAAGGTTCCTCGGGTTTAAATAATATGACGTCTGTTCTTTTTAAAGCCATTGGTAATTTCTGTGGGTACAAATCGTTATTTATATATATGTGACAATTTTCACTGCAAAAGTACATTGATAAGGAGAAATCTCTACAAGCAAGCATAAATGCTGAGCTCCATGGAAGCTATTGCTGAGTGTGGTGTCATTATAGGAGTATTATTTTAAATGCACAATTATGTGTTCAGTAGATGTAACGTGTCCATAAAATTTTGGTTTAAAAAAAAAAAAAAAAAAAAAAAAAAAAAAACTCTTTGCTTGTCAATAAGAAAAACATTGCTCTCTTTCATGACAACACAAGGCCGCATGCAGCAAGACTAACACAGGAAAACATTTGGGAACTCGGTTAATCTGTACTACCCTATTTGCAACATTAACCCAACCAGACACCAACCAATTATTACTTTTGATTGTTGCAAAATTTTAATGGGGAAAACTTTCTCTAATGAAAACCAGAATCAAGAATCAGTCAAAATCTTTCTCATCAAAACCTGTGGGATTTTACTCAAAAACGCATCAATAACTGGTAACAAATAACTGCAAATAATAGTGGATATTCTTTTTTAAATCATTTCACTCCAAGCAAGGCTGGACCACCACTAGTGCACAGGGAGTTACAATGAGAGAAAAGACTGGGTACAGGGAAGTATCGAAGGATAAAAGATGAACGAGATTCAAGAAGATGGCAATTGATGTTGCATTTAAATTTTGGGAGATTGTAATTATCAGGGAAGCAAGTAAACTAAAGGGAATTCCACAAGCGGGAAGTGAGAGAAAAGAAACTGTTCAAGTAGAAGTGATGGTTACATTTAACTATTTCAATGGTAAAAGGGTATATAACTGAATAAAATGTAATGGTACTTTATCTTAAAAAAATTAAAAAATTGTAATTATTTATGCCTCAACTGAATAATAAAAATTAATAACCTGATTTAATATACCTTAGCTTTTGTACAGTGGATTAGCAACAATAACATGGGAAAAAATTTGGGAACTCGGTTGGTCTTTCCCACCACACAAACCATATTCAATTGAACCTTGCAGCAAATGATTATTACCTTTTGGAAATACGGCAAAACACTTTGAAAACATTCTCTGATGAAAACCAAATTTAAGAGTTAATTGTGGCGGTGGCTTCCTTAGCCTGCTTTAGGATGCACAGGGCATCTCCCATAAATGTGACTCCTAGCCCCTTCAGTATAGATTGATCCAGCATTTGAAGGCTCTAAATCATTAGTTTCTCGTCCACAAACCTTGTTGCATGAGTTTGGGCCGAGTCAGCAGATATGCCTGCTTCAATGAAGAAGTGTTCCCAATCTTCGGGTGTCATAAATCCTGTTCGCAGCGCCACGTAATGGACTTGCCTACAGGTACACAATGCGATGCTCCAGTGCACCATAAATAGCTTTCCTTCTCAAGGTGGATCAATCTGGACTCAGCTTGTTTCACGACTTAGTTCTGATTTTGACAACATGATCATTCTACAATAAGTTTTTCACATCAAAACCTGTGGAATTTTACTTGAGAAGTAAAAAAAGTATTAAAGCAAGGCCTGATAAATAATGACAAGTCATTGTGAATAACGGTAAACATAAAGGCAAAGTTGAACAAATGTGTCCGCCAAAAAATGCTATGTCAAAAAGGACAGTTTTTCTGTTGGCACTGCTATTATTTTAACTACCTTCACTCCTTGACAATGTTTATGGTTTTAAAAACAATGATTGGAATCATAAATAAACCTAAATACAGGGTGACCCAAAAAATGGGAATTTTTTAAGTGTGTATTGGCAGACATGAGCAAGTGGCAGCACTGTGAAAAAGTGGCCTCACGAAGTAAACACTACCATTTCAGTAACCATGGATCAAGATTAATTTTTAAGCAAGTTATAGATGTCAGATGAGGCCCATTTTCATCTCACAGGTTACAAGAATAAGCAGAACTACCGTTACTGGGCAGACACAAATCCTAATAAAGTTCATAAGTGCCCTTTACATGCTAGTAAGGTGACAGTATGATGTGCTGCTTCGTTTACATGGTATCATCGGACCTTATTCTTTTGAAAATGAACAGAGGATCTCAGTCACTGTAACAACAGTAGATTTTAAGAATGCATTCATACAGGAGTATGTCAGCTACAGGATGTAATTTTTTTAAAATGAAAATTCAGTTTTTGTTTCTTAAATGGCATGTTTTATGGTTTCAATTACTTTGAATAAAATATTTTTCTTTCATCACTCTTGGTTTTATTGGATTGCTAAAAAGTTCCTGTTTTTTTTTTTGGGGGGGGGGGGGTCACCCTGTATATGACGAAAGTGAATTTATATATTGTTTTTTTGTTCTCGAGAATTTACTACAAAAGTATTACCAATTTATAAAGATACTAGCAGTATAGCCCGGCGTTGCTCGGGTGTCATGAAAGCTTTAAAACTAATCCGTGGTCCTGGAGCTCAGACTCTTTAGACATTGGCACGAAAGACTAAAAAGCAATAGTTGTTTCCAGTTAAAGCGAAACCGTAGACTGAAAGAAAAATGAATGGATGTAAGTCAAATTTTGATTTCCTGGTATCGATATCAAATAAGTTTTTTTCATTGTAAACTGAATTTTGAAGGCTAAATAAGTCCTCTGAGTAAATGGTATCATGGCTGAGACTAAGAACTACAATTATACCTACTTAGAGCCAAACCTGAAGCAAAAACTAAAATCAAAGGGCTGAAAAAAAAAAAAAAAAAAAAAATACAGACATACAGGCAGATAAACAGACACACACACAAACATCTTGCCTTTTATGTATATAATCAATTTTCTGCACTATTGTAAGAACTGCAACCTTGAAACTTCTGAATATCGTTTCTTATATCTTTGTCTATGAGTGTATCAAATTTGATTAAAATCAGACCACTCCTTCTATAACCCGATTTTTTCGATTATCAATATTTATCAGAGGTACCTCGACACAAAACCTAGCTAAGAACACTTGCAGACACTTATAGCACAACTGTGTAAATTTTCAAGAAAATTGGTTCAGCCGTTCTGGAGTCTGTAGATAACAGACACACACAAAGCTCCATCTATAAATAAGTTTAGATTTAGATAAATATGAAAATAAAAATTATTCATAAATTTATAAACATTTACCAAATTACTAAAATATGTGAACTATAAGGAAAACCTTATTTATCATTTTATAAAGTTCAAATTAACTGGCAATTAACTGATGTTTATTTAACTGTTCCAATATACAATCTAATAGTAGTGTAAATAAACAATCTAATAAAGTGTTTATTATTTTTGTTGTAAGAACAAAGAAAATGAATAAATTCACTTTCATATGTTTAGGCTTTATTAAAATCTTGATAATCACTTTTTAAAACAAACATTGCTGAGGAGTGAAGGTAGTTAAAATAATAGCAGTGTCAAAGAAAAACAATATCTTTTTGAGACTCCATTTTTTTGAAAGAATGAAAATTTAAGATTGCCCACTCCTTGTAAGTTTTTCAATACCTTACTTTGCAATGCTTTTATTTTTCCTGGGAAGTGAAATTTATGGGTTGATTGCTGCTCTGCTGAGTGTAGGCTAGTAATCTATGCTTAGCGAGTCATTTTCTTGCTGAAGTTTTGTCAATAGTTGGTAAAGCTCTTGATATTAGATTAACACAAACAAAAATGAATGCTCCAGAATGAGTAACATGAACCATGATAATAAAATTAATAATCATTTAAACATCACACAACTCAAAAGATATCTTGATGCCATGGCCACCCAAATTTTAGCATATTTTTTTGAAAACTCCAAAGCATTCAAAACTTTTAGACAATTTTTTTATACTGTAAATATAATGCCAAACTGGACCATTAATTTGTGTTCATCGTGTTAGCTAAACCAAATCTATAACTTTTTGTTCAACTGTCTGAAGAAGCAATGTTGCTGAAAATGTCTAAGGAAAACAAAAGTTATGACCTTTTTTTTTCAGGAAACAATCTTAAATTTTATTTGCAGCAAAACAGGTTTCACCGATAGTATTAAATCAGTCCAACTTCACTGTGTTATCATTTCATGAATCTCTTAATGCTACTGCTTAAAATATCTTTAGCCACGGCATTCCAAAAAAGGTGGAAATAGGAGTTGACTAAGACAAATGTCTAGCATGCACAGTAACAATCATGTTTTCACTGTTTTAACAAAAGTCAGAAGTTTCACTAGTGTGTACACATGTGACACATGATAAACAGGCCATAGTCAAAACGGAAAGCTTTATTTTATTTTCAATGCTATATCCATTCAGGCTGTATGTGATCATGGCTCTCCACAGTTTCTGCTTCTTTTTTTTTATCTGTGAACGACCATGATTTCTAAGAAAGTTTTCCATCGCCTTCAGCATGGTTTTGAATTCAGAGTAGATCTTTACTTTGTCTGATAAAGAAAAATGCGGCAGACCTGGTCAGAATTTGAACATGGCTTGCAGGTTCCATGTTCAGAACTGATAAATGCCACTTTGACGTACACTAAAAATCACTTTGCATGAGATCAGAATATAAAGGAAGATGAAGAATCTAATGCAGTAATTCAATATTAGGACTGCGAAATTTGTTTTGGACATTAAAATCCTTTTCAGCATTGAATGACTGGTCTACTTAAAAAAAAAAAAAAAAAAAAAAAAAAAAGAAATTAGAAAAACTTTTTTGAAGAAAAAAAATTTTTTTTTGTAGATTAACATTCTTAAACCTTCTTTAAGCTTATTGATACCTGTCAAAATTTTTAAAAGTGTTAATTTATCAATTTAGAAGAGAATTTTCTTTACGATATCAGTATCAGATTAATCCCTGACTTTTACAAAGTGATTGGTCTTAGGCTAAGTCATTTAGCTATTATTTTTTTATTACAATGATATTCACCTTATACAAGGCTCAAGAGGCACTCAAGGTAGAGGGTTACAGAGCAGGAGGCACCACCTCAAGTTAGGTGATAATGCCAACAAGAGGCGACCGGAAGTAAAAAAGAAAGAAAAATACTTCAGAGGAAACTAGAAGCCCAATCCTAAACTGGAAACAAAGGATAAACCTCTACTCCTGTTCAAAGATCTGGTGGGGGAAGGTATAAACTAGATGATAAGCAAAACTATCTACTCCTATTAAATGTCATGCTTGAAAAAGTACTAACAATGATATTTGTGAATTCTTTAAGTGTTTTTAATTCTTTTTTTTAACAATTTTTCTGCATGAGATTTTTTCAGAAGCACATGCAAAAACATTGGAGGTTTATCTTATTGCATTAAATACTGTTATCATATCTGGTGAAGCACCCCTGCTATTCATATCAGTGTTCTCGACAGGCTTCAAAGGAGAATCTGTAATGTGATCATTCCAAACCTGGCAGCTCAACTCCAGCCACTTTTTTACCAATGGGATGTGGCCTCCCTTTGTCTCTTCTACAAATATTTTCACGGCTTCTGCTCTGACAAACTTAGGTCACTGATGCCCCCTCCACAAGAATTTACTCAGGAAACCAGACTGGCAACAAGGTCCCACCCTTTTACAGTTAAATCAACCAAATGCAGCTGCCACTTCTACTGCATCAGTTTCTTTTCTCGCACTTCCCGCCTGTGGAACTCCCTTCCGCATACTTGCTTCCCTGACAGCTATAATCTCCAAGAATTTAAATGCAATCTCTTATCCACTTGACTAAAGTCCTTCACTCGTCCTTTCCCCATTACCTTGTGTTTCTTGTTCTTTTCCTTTCTCACTCTACCCTCATAACTGTCATCACACCGGTAATTCCATCCTTCTCTTGCCCTTTCTCTGACACCCCCTGTAACCGGTTCGTCTTTCTCTTCACTCTCCTCCTACTTAAACTTTCACTCTCCTCTTATGTAACCCCCTGCACACCATTGGCGGTACTGCCTTGCTAATAAAAAAGAAAATTTATTAATTTACATAAATTTCTGTTCTTTACTTAAAAATATATTATATCCTTTAATTTTTGATGGAATCTAAAGAAAAATTCATATTGTGATTAGTCTTGACATCTTGGGTTTGAGTTTTGTTTAATGGCATATCAAACTCTGTGGGTTATTTAATGCCGAAAAGGCAGAGTTTAAAGATATTTTGTTTTAATGTTCAGTTATAGTAAGAAGGCTGATTTAGTCAGATTTTGACGAATACATTTTTTTTTTTATTTTATTTTAGAAAACTTAAGATGTCTTCTAGTTTTGTATTTAAAAATGTATTGCTGGTAATAATTTTTTTCCTTGAAAAATTGTATTGTTGGTAATATTTTTCCTTCAAAAATGTATCTTTTTCTATAAAAATCTCTCTCTCTCTCTATATATATATATATATTTTTATAAAAGTGTATTTTTATACTTTCATAGTGTTTTGAGTGCAGTTTGGGGGGTTAACTATTTACCCATAGCTGGGACCCTAACAGGTGCTACCACTCCGAGTCAGGGTGAACCTGGGAACAACTGCAATTAAGAGGTGGTTCCATGCTACTCACAACCTCCCAATCAGAGGCCTTGCTGCCAGATGCAGTTTACCATCATACCCAGGATCTGCCATCTTGGCTTCAGTCACTTTCCCACCACTGCAACATAGCTTCTCTGTGCTTTTTCTATAAATATTTTCAAGGCAATTATTTTGATGAACTTTTCCTTTTGGCACCTTGATTGACTGAATTTAAGTATAGTACTTGATTGGCAATTAGGTCTGTTGATGTAACAGTAAATATTTTCTCTCTTGCACTCTTTTGGTTTCTTGCTTTCACATCAACAACTTTCAAAGTTTTGTCCATTCTACTTACTAAAGATTTCCTAATCTTTTTTCACTCTTGGTAAGACCTTGCATCTCAGTGATGTTATTGTCTTGTTGGAAAAAAAATGATTAAAAAGTATTTAAAAAAAAAAAGAAAAAAAAAAGAAGCTGTTTGTGTGTTAAGAATAAATACCACTAAAATAGATGCATTTTTTCCCAAAATTAAGGCAAAAAAGAAAAAAAAAATTAGTTGTCTGATCTAAAAAGTTTTCAGTACTTTTTTTTTTTTTTATAAGCGTTTTACCCCGAGCAAGGCATGTCACTGCCACTACTGCGCAGGGGGCTACATAGAGTGGAGAAAGGATGATTAAATATAGGAAATGTCAGAGGGTGGGTGATAGGTGGGTAAGGATACCGAGAATGAGGGTTGGGTAGATGAGAGTGTTCTGAGAATAATTAGGAGTTAAATTGATAGGAGGTGTCTATTGACCCTACATTTAAACAATTGAAGATTGTAGCTGTTGGGAAAGCAGACTTGTGGAAGGGAGTTCCACAGGCGGGAAGCATGAGAAAAGAAGCTGTTGGAGTAGAATTTACGGTTACATCTTATCTGTTTAACTGTAAAAGGGTGGGACCTAGTTGCTAATCTAGTATCTCGTGTAACTTCCTGCTTAGGCGGCACCAGTGCTCTAAGTTCATCGGAGCAGAAGCCATGAAAGTACTTGTAGAAGAGGCACAGGGAAGCCACATCACACCGGTGAGAGAGTGGTTGCAGCTGGTCTGCCAAGTCAGTATCAACCACATTACAGATCCTCCTTTGTATTTTGTGAAGAAGCCCAAGGAGAGCAGCAGGGGCACCCGACCAGATATGGCAGATAGCGAATAGGTTATTTTATCAGAAAACTCTGTGTAAATATATTTTGGGTGCTCGTTTCTTCCCCTTTTTAGATATCTTATGTATATTTTTTGTTTTTGTGGGTGTTCCTGAAATTGTTTTGCAACTATATAAAAGAAAAATCCCTGAAGATGTTATTTAGTAAAAAAATTTAACAAGTGTTACCATAGGAAAGATTCGTCTTGAATCTTATGAAAAATAATTCAATAAAACTTAAGAAATAAATTTGTCTGACAGTTGATGCTTACATAACTTTTTCTTTTGTTTTTAATCATTTCACACCAAGCAAGGCAATAAAGCCACTAAGACACAAGAGGGATTACTGAAAGTTAAATATGAAAAAAAAGTCATTAAGAAGAGAACAATAAAAGAACAGGAATTAAGAAGATAGATAAAAATTGATATTGCATTTAAATTTTTGAAGATCAAACTAATTGGAAAGCAAGAAGTCGACAGAGTTCCATAAGCAAGAAGCATGAGAGAATAAACGGTTAGCATAGAACTTACAATTACATCTATTCATGAGACTCTGCTGCCAATCTGATATTGGGCTTAAATTCTTTATGAATTTAAGCCCAATATCATAGAGAAAAGCCCCATAGAGAAAAGTTTCAGAAAAACTACCAAGAAATTATTTATGGAAAAGGCACAAGGAAGCTACAATATGGTAGTGGGAAGTGATTAAAGCTGAGATGCCAATTCAGGATCAATAACATTGCAGATTCTTCTTTGTATTTTATAAAGAAGAATGCCTAAATATATATTAAGAGAACCAGACTAAATGTTACAGCCATATTTGATGCATGGAAACATGGTAGACTTATAAATATGTAAGATAGCAAAAATAAAAAACTTGTTTAGCATGACACAGTGAAACAACTTTTCTAGCAGCAGACTGAACAATTGATTCAATATAATCTTTCCACTTCATATCAGCAGAAAACAGACTGAGAAGGCACAATAAGTCATTTTCCTGAAGATTAGCACATCAGCCAAGTTGATGGAAAGCAAAAAAATTCTCTCAGATGATTAAAAAAAAGAGCAGTTTTGTTTTGGAGCTGTTAAAATTAACAAGCTATTATTTACCCCAGTCAACAACAGATTGTAGGTCAAATTTCTTTTAGATCAGCTGCATATCTGACCATACCAAACCAATCAAACTTACTAAAACAGGAGTATGTTAGTTGGTTGGTTGGTTGGTTGGTTGGTTTTGTTTTTATGGCATATCAACCTCGGCGGGTCATTTATTGCCAACTAAATTTCATTTATTTATTGCTGGTAATACCTTTTACTTTTTCAACAATTTATTGTTGTTTTTATATAAGTTTTGTGTCTAGTAATACTTTTTTCTTTTTTTCAAGTATCAAGATTCACTGGGATTTGTTTTAAGGACAGAGTCCCCAAGTCCTACCCAGTTATTTAACCCATAACTGGAGGGAAGGGATGGATTAATACCTTTCCCAAGGGTACCAGTGCTTAAGTGAATGCAGGGTATTCAACTGGAATTCGAACTCAGCTCACCGATTTCTCTCTTGCCAGAGTTTTTAAAGATTGGAATCACAGAAGAGGATTTCAAACAAACAGGAATGAAAGAAGCGGTAAGATTTGTTGTAGTGAGAACAGGAGCAAATTCTGGAATACATTTCGTAAAGACTATTACAGGGATAAAATCAAGTTCACATGCTTTGTGGGGATCCAGTTTAGAGAGGTGAGCAGGAACCATGGACAGAGTTATATGTGTATCACTCAAAATTGTCTCCGTTCTAAGTGGAGAGTTAAGCAAAAGTACTCCAGGTGAGTCAAGCTACTCTTTAAGAGAATTTGTGAGCAAAACATTCTGCTTTATCAGTAGATGCCAATACCTCAAATTGAGTGAACAGAGGATGGATAGAAGACTTTTATTTTATGGATAGAAGATTTTTATTTTTATTTACAGAGCTGCCAGTAGTCATGAGAACCAAACTTGCTAGTGGTTATACAGTGCATTATTTTACCATCAAAGACTGCTTTTTTGATGACACATTTACAATTATTACAAGTACATACAAATTTAATGAAACATTTTCTTTCAGAAAAGAAAAAATACATTAAATATTTGCTTTAAAAATTACTTGCAATTTTTCAGTGTGACTTTTAAATTCATACTGTTTCTGTTCATAACAAGTGTTTTTTTATGAAATAAGGACATGTTTGAAGAATCGAAAAATGGAAAACTTAATGCCATTTTTGAGTTTGAACATGTTTTAAAAGAATTTTTTTAAAAATTTTAGCAACTGTGAGATTATTCTTTGTATGGATGTTCACAGAGGAAATTTGGAATTACTCTCTTTTGGTTACTATTCCCAACTGGAAGAATAATTTATAATTCAATAACCCTTAAATTCAGAATAATTAAAAAAGATCTTATTGGGTGCAATTCAATATTTTAGAACATAAAATAAAAAAAAAGAAAAGAAAAAAATATAAAAGCAATGAATTGAGCTCAAAAGTATCATTCCACTATTTTTTTTTTATTAAATTCTTTAATTTATTCTTTGATTTTTTTTAATTTTTTTTTAAATATAAATTTTTTCATTATTACATTGCTGGTGTTCTGTAGTTCTTTCATTTTAATTTATGGTGAGCTTTTTAAGTCAGGGGTGAAATTTTACAGTGTCTGACCTTGACAGGCAACCAAGTATATATATATTTTTTTTTAAATACAAATTAAATATAATTTTTTATAAATTCAATTAATTAATCATTAAATTTACTAGGTGACTTTGAAACATATTTCTAGGACAAATATTGGATTTTGAAATTTGTTATTTTACATTTTTCACCAATAATGGTGGTTTGAGAAGACAACGAGTGACAAGTTAACATACCAATGTCTTTAAAATACCTATAGGTACCTCCACTTTTGTGATAAGTTTTAAAATGAATTCTATAAATGAAAAACATTCTTGCCGCTTTCCTTTTAGTCTTAATTGAAAGTTAAGATTAAATGTACTCTTTTTAAGGAAAATACTCTGTAGTGTATTTTTCAAGCAGAAATTATATTGATTAAAATTGATTTTTTTTCCAATAGCTGATTAGCCCCCTATTTAGCTGTCTTTCATCACAACGTAATTTCTTTTAATAAAAATCTTCCAAAACTAAAATATACTTGTCTGAAACATTATTTAAGGAATATTAACTGATTTAAAATATAACTTCAGACAAGTATTAGTTACTTTAAATAAAAAAGATTCAAAAAATTCAGAAAAATGGATTTTAAAACAAATATTAGTAGTGTCTTACATACCATTCAACACCTGACAAGCACTTGTCAAGCACTGATAAGCTATTTATGTTTATTGCTGTCCTACAAAAACTTTATCTGTTACATTATTTAAGAAAATGACAGGTAAATGCTTTTTTTTAAATAAATTTTAAGTACTCAATCTTAAAATATTGGAAATATTCTTTGTAAACTAATTGTAGGAATGTAAACTTTAAATTTACTATCAATCTTATTTTCTGATAATGTTGTGGCTGGTCACCCATACTTTCAAAATAGGTATATTTTATACATGAAAAATTAAAAATATTAGACTGTGATGATTTGTATTAAGCTTCTAAATTTTTGTTTAGTAAATATAGACTTCACTTAATAACATATTGAAGACAAAGTTTCGAAGAATTTTGAAGAGATTTTTTAAACTATAAATTATTATTAAAAACCATTATTAAAATGAAAACAATTCTTGTAAAAATTAATTTTTCAAGGCATTTTTTCAGGCAATAATGTTCTTAATATTATTTATAAAAGTAATTAAAAGCTTAACTAATTAAAATAAATAATATCATATAGTTTTAATGCATGTTTTATTTTATTATTCAAAGCAGATTTCCAGAAAAGGAGCAACTGTTTGAAAAAAAAAAAAAAAAAAAAAAAAAAATGATTTACAATACATTCTCCAAGGATTCCAGCATTTAGCTAATAAAACAAAATTTGCAGGCAGAATTTTTCATTAAATTTAATTGGAGGAAAGGGAGATATATATATATATATATATATATATATATATACCAAGATTTTATAAATAAATAAATTCATTCATTTGTGAATAAATTCTGAAAATTTCAGTAAAATCCGATAATTTGATTTTTGAAAGAATTGCCAAATGTTTTTCACCAAAAACAAATGCACTTTGACTAACTGCCATAGTCGGCTGTGATCCCATGCTGACGCAAAAAGATTTTTAAACCAAAATTTTGATCATGCTAGAAATGATTACTAAAAAATAAAATAATTAAGAAATACTGGTAAATTTTTTATTTATTCCCCAAAGGTCTTTAACCCTTCAGACTTTTTCAAAACATCCTTATTTCCGTGCAAATGTATATGCTGAACTCGAATCGATAATTATTTATTGAAGAAACCTACCTTTATTTATGTTAACGACCAGAAAAGAAATTGAATTTCTTCTCGCTGTTTATCTTACCCCGTAACCATCGTTGAAAAATGTTATTCAGTGCCGAATGACTTTATGCGTAGTAAGCTAATTTTCAGCCTATTTACTACCTTTGTGCAATTACTAAGCGATTTGTTTTGTTTCGGAATTCAATTTCCGCTTAAAGTTGCATGTATTTGCGTGTTTTTTTTCTTTCCTTTTTTTGGGGGGGGGGTATAACATTTTTTTTAAGAAAATTAACTTTCAAATGTATGAAAATAAGTGTAGTTTAATTAACCATCAAATGCATTGCGTGTATTTGCATGTTTTTTCCATTTTTTTTTTTTTTTAAATTTCAGAAGAAAGTTAACTTTCAAATATATGAAAATAAGTGATAACTGTAGTTCTACTTAACCTTCAAATATATGAATTTTCCTTTTTTTTTTTTTTTTGATAAAATAATTGATAATTGTAGTTTTAATTAATTTTTTCCAACGAAAGTTAACTTTCAAATATATGTAAATACAGTGTAACCCTGATATAAGAGAGTTGTCGAGACCGGATAAAAGTTATCTCATATCCAGGTTTGGTCTATTTTATATACATTACCACGGACTCTAATTTGGGACCAGAGAAAATCTCTTATATCCGAGTTTATTTTATACCCGGGTTTTGTCTATTTGATATACATTATCACAGGCTCTAGTTTGGGGCCCCAGAGAAAATCTCTTATACCCGGGTTTATCTTATATACGAGTTATATTGAATTTTTTTAAGAAAGTAAACTTTCAAATATATGAAAATAAGTGACGAGTGTAGTTTAATTAACCTTCAAATAGCAACACAAAAAAAGGGGGGGGAATATACACGCATTAACCCTAACCCAATTATCACTTATTTTCATATATTTGAAGGTTAACTTTCTTCTCAAATTAAGTACACACAACTTTAAATTCATTACCAAGAAAAAAAAAAAAAAACACGCAATAACCTTAACCCTAAATTTCTATTTGAAAGTTAACTTTCTTAAAAAAAATTCTACAGTCCCCCCCCCCCCCAAAAAAAAAGGAGGAAAAAAAAACGCAAATACTCAACTTTCAGCGGAAATTGAGTTCCGAAACAAAACAAATCACGTAATTGCACAAAGTAAATAGGCCGAAATAAGCATCCTACGTCTAAAGTCATTCAGCAGTGAATCAGATACGAGAACGGTGGTTAGGGGTGAGAAAGTTCGATATTTTTCTGGTCGTTAACATCAATAAAGGTAGGTTTCTTCAATAAACAATTATTGATTTGAGTTCAGCATATATTTGCACGGAAATAAGGATGTTTTGGAAAGATTTGAAGGGCAAAAAGGCCTTCGGGGAACAAATAAAAAAATTACCGAAATACTTTTTTTAGTCTTCTTTCCCCTTCTTCAACCAACACTTTGACGATAAAACTTTTTTTTTACATTTTTATTAAGTTTGGGAACTTTTTTCATCATATGCTGTTTTTTTTTGTTTTGTTTTTAGTGAAGAAGTAAAGGTACCTTCAAGAACTTCCTAAACAAAAAGAAAAAAAAAGAAAGAAAGAATAACAACAACACACGAAACGCCTAAAAATATCTTTAAAGTTAACTGTTGAAAATAAAAGAGCCTATGCTAAAAAAGCCAATAGGTATTAAAAGAAAAAATAATTTCTGTGTAAAAAGAGAAGTCTTTTTGTTGTAACCAAACTTTTAAAAAAAATGACTCAACAAGTTTTCAAAACAGATAAACTTTGTAAAAGTCAGAAATAGATTTATATCATTTGTTGCCTCTCGATATTTCGGATATTAATGAACTTAAATAGCTCTTTTCTTTTTACTGAAAATAAACCGAAAACAAAATTTTTAACTTTTTATGAGTGAAAATTTTTCAAATCAGTGCCCCATCCTTTTTTTTTTTTTTTTAAAAAACAGTTGTGAGAAAGTATTTTTTGAATGTTTTAGCCCCGTGCGCAATAGTGGCGGTAGAATGCCTTCCTTGGGGTGAGATGATTAAGAAAAAAAAAAAAAAAGAAAAAAAAGTTTACTTTCCCATGTATTCTGTTTATTTTTGACGTCATTGAACTTGAGCAAAATAAAATAATAGGCTTTTACAATAAATAAATTTCTAAAACCATGGAAAATACTTACAATAAATATTTATCATTTGTATTGTTTCTTTTATTTTTTCAGTTGGCTTCATTACAATTTACCGGACACAAAGTCTCGAAAAAAGAAAACAGCTGATAAACATGCTGATAATTATTGATAGTGAAGAATCCAACCAAAATAAACCTAAATAACAATAATTTAAACAAGATAATTGTGACTATTAGTGCACTTATCTATTTACAATAAGCAATTATATTCAATATAACCACACTTAAATTAAATGTAGATAAATAAATCTTGGTTACATGTTTTTTTGGTTGTTTAACGTAGAAATTGCTAGAATGTCGTATAGAAGAGATCGTAAAAAAGCACCGTAGCGTAAAGTCCTTACATAAAAGTTATGAATAATTTAAACTATAGACATCAAATAACATCGTTAATATACGTACTTCGTCTGTTTTGTTAATCAAATCTCTGTTTTGATTAATTTTTTTCTTGAGTTCATCAAAATTCCCATTCAAAATAAGATCACATACACTTTGGTCAGCCATGCTTGTTTATTTCACAACTTCCGCTATACCTTTGCGAGGAGACCGGAAGTAAATAAATTAAATCTTACCTTTATAAGAAGGCTTAAGCAATATGATTGTTTTTAACAGTTGGAAGTTTTTCTTTTTTCCTTACTTGTCACCTGGAAAAATTCAAATATTGTCCCTTGCAATATGAGAACTTGCAGTTTTATTTGCGTAGCGATTGTTATACTAAAAGTTTCTCTCTTTTAACACACGTGTTGTTAAATTTTAAATATAGACTTGTTGGATGGGCGGCATTTAAAAACTAATTTCCGATCAGTTTTTTCTGGGAGCTTCATTTTTAAATGTAGTACTCGGAACCTTTATCATTTAGGTCAGTCCTCTTTTTCTATTTTCAAGTTTACACGTCACATTAAATTTGTTAGAGGATAAATTCAGCAATTTTTTTTTTATTCGTAAAAAGAAGTTTACTGGGAAAATAGATCTATTGTAGAATTTGAAATAAGTTTTTAAAGTTTTATTTTGTGAACTGCATCAAGTTTTTTTAACAGGGGTACAAAGTTCGATAACCATTTAAAACGGATTTTATCAAAAAGTCAAAACTGGTAAAAAAAAAATAAATTACCAAACTTTTGAACGTGTTAGAAAGGATTAAATTATTCAAAATGCTCCTTAGCCGTAATAATAGCAAAATTTGATGGAAAAACTTTGTTTTTAAGTTTAGAGCCTTTTTTTTTTCATGCTATAAGGATTTTTCAGCGATTGTTGTGGAAGTAAAGATCTATTGTAGCTATGCTTTTTTTTCTTCATTTAAATGATAAATGAAAAATGTGTGAAGACTTCTCATTCATTAAAAAATACGGAATAAAACGTAGTTGATGTTTTTTATTTTTAGTTTTTGAGGGGCAATAACCGTAAGTTTTAGGCCTAAAACAGTTTCTTGTTCCATACTTTCAAGTCAAGCTGTTCAAAAATTTAAATTAGATAATAAAAATGTAAAATGCTATGTCAATCAATCGTTATTTTCTTTTCTCGACAGTTTCCCTCTTTTAAAAACTTGTTCCTGCAACTTAATCTCTCTCTTTTTTTCTTGTTCTTTCACACGCAGTAGTTACGGTAACGAACCAATTCCTGTGTCTTAGTGGCTTTACTGCCTTGCATGGGGGGGGGGGGGTGATATGATCAAAAAAAGAAAATAATAATGAGAGATCCCCCTCTTTTTTTTTTTAACGAGTAACAGCCCAAATTATCACAGATGCTGTCGTGGAGACATTTTATTCAACAAAATAATCTAAACGGGATTATTTTTTTTTTTTTTTAACGAACTAAACATTTATTTTTCCAAACACTTAGGCGGACTATGAGGATCGATTTTTGAAGGTTGTATGAGAAACTGAGCATCCCGTACAAATCTTAAATAATTAATTTTTTCCAAATTTTTCGATAAATTTTCATCCCTTGCTATTTTTCCAAAATAGCCTTAATTCCGTGCAAATGTATATGCTGCTGAACTCAAATCAACAATTACTTATTGAAGAAACCTACCTTTATTGATGTTAACGACCAGGAAAAAAAATCGAAATTCATCTTGCTCTTTTAGTTACCCACTACCATCATTTTCATATGTTATTCACTGCTGAATGACTTTCGTCGTAGGAACAAATTTCGGCCTATTTACTTCCCTTACTGAAATTACTACGTGAATTTTTTTTATCGGTACTCAATTTCAGCAGAAAGTCGCGTGTATTTGCGTTTTTTTTTATTTTATTTTATTTGTTGCCTTTTTTATAATTTTCAAAAATATGTAAATAAGTGATAATTTTAGTTTTACTTAATTTTTTCGGACGAAAGTTAACTTTCAAATATATGAAAATATGGATATTTTTTTTAAAAAACTTAATTTTAAATACATGAAAATAAGTGATATATTTGCGTTTTTTTTTCTTTTTTAAAACGAAAATTTACCAATTTTTGTTGATAATTGGAAACTTTAGGATCTAATTGATGATATTACACTGAAAAACGTAAAAAAAAACAAATGATAATCAGCAAATTTACAAAGGATGGTAATGTTGTACAGATCCGCCCTGAATTATTTACTTAGTTTCATATTCTGAATGTTTCTTTGATCATAAAACTGTAAAATTTTCTTAAAAGTACTGTCTGAAACACAACTTTAACATTAACAATTATATTTTTCTCTTTGCAAAGAAACAGCGATTATACTTTTTAATTACATGCTACCTTGAAAGTCTGGTCATGTTTCGTTATATTTTCAGCTTAGCTTAACTTAGACACAAGGCCACAAATATGTGAGAATCTGATTCAGTAGTAAATTATTACTAATAATGGTCAGCTACAGAGGTACCAAAAGATAACCTCAAGGCAACGTAAGGGAAGTAGTTCTGTGTTTGGTACAAGAGAAGGATAAAAATATTTTGAAACAATGTTAGGAAAATTATGACAAAGTGGAAAACATTTTTTATTTGGCACGTTGGTCCTTTTGGACTTCATGGAACTAATTAATGTTTTGTTGATGTAATTGTATATGCGAAGGAACATTGCGAGAATAAAACACAAATATCTAAACTTATTTATAAATGGAACTTTGTCTGTCTGTGTGTGTCTGTGTTTGTTACCTATAGACTCCAAAACGGCTGAACCGATTTTCTTGAAAATTTACACAGTTGTACTATCAGCGTCTGTGAGTGTTCTTACCTTGGTTTTGCATCGAGGTATCCCCAATAAATATCAAAAATCGATAATCGAAAAAATCGGGTTATAGAAGGAGTGGTCCAATTTTAATCAAATTTGATACACTCATAGACAAAGACATAAGAAATGATATTCAGAAGTTTCAAGATTGCAGTTCTTACAATAGTGCAGAAAATCAATAATATATATATATAAAAGGCAAGATATTTGTGTGCATGTCTGTTTATCTGCCTGTATGTCTGTATTTTTTTTTTCAGCCCTTTTATTTTAGTTTTTGCTTCAGGTTTGGCTCTAAGTAGGTATAATTGTAGTTCTTAGTCTCAGCCATGATACCATTTACTCAGAGGACTTATTTAGCCTTCAAAATTTAGTTTATGACGAAAAAAACTTATTTGATATCGATACCAGGAAATCAAAATTTGACTTACATCCATTCATTTTTCTTTCAATCTACGGTTTCGCTTTAACTGGAAACAACTTGCTTTTTAGTCTTTCGTGCCAACGTCCAAAGAGTCTGAGCTCCAGGACCATGGATTAGTTTTAAAGCTTTCATTACACCCAAGCAATGCCGGGCTATACTGCTAGTTTACTATAATTTTATTATTATTGTTTTTATCAATTTTATTATTAAATATCCCACGTGATAATAGAAATTCTGCCAAGAAATGTGAAAACCTGGACCCAAATTTACTGTAACTGATTTAGTAATTAAAGCACTTTCTATACAATTCACTTGAGTAAATTGCTGCCTCCTTCAATTAAATCAAATTAAATTTTGAAATTAAAATTATGGTCAGACTTATTACAGTGAGCAACTATGCATTGAGTGTATTGTTAGTCATTAATTTCTGACTAGCATTATACTTTCATCTTCATTTTTGATTAGACTAGCAGTATAGCCCGGCGTTGCTCGGGTGTAATGAAAGCTTTAAAACTAATCCATGGTCCTGGAGCTCAGACTCTTTGGACTAAAAAGCAATAGTTGTTTCCAGTTACAGTGAAATCGTAGACTGAAAGAAAAATCAATGGGTGTAGGTCAAATTTTGATTTCCTGGTATTGATATCAAATTTTCTGCACTGTTGTAAGAACTGCAACCTTGAAACATCTGAATATTGTTTCTTAGGTCTTTGTTTATGAGTGTATCAAATTTGATTAAAATTGAACCACTCCTATAACCTGATTTTTTCAATTTTCGATATTTATTGGATGTACCTCGACACAAATCCTAGCTAAGAACATTCGCAGATGCTTATAGTACAACTGTGTAAATTTTCAAGAAAATCGGTTCAGCTGTTTCAGAGTCTATAGGTAAGGGACACACACACACACACATACAGACAAAGTTCCATTTATAAACAAGTTTAGATGAAGCAGTGTCAGACATTATTAAGTTTAATGGTTGCTCCTTGAAAGCAATTTTTACAAGGAAAGAAAAGACCAAAATTCTTACTTGACTGACAAAATAAATTAATGATTTTGGTTGGTTTGTGTTATGGTATATTGACCTTTTCCAAGTTATTTAATGGAAAATTATTTCATTTAGATTTTAGATAGATAGACATAGATCTGATTTGCATAAGGGTCAAAAAGCAGAACATGGGCTGTGTTAAAACTAGTGTTAAAAATGTTGACATATCTCTGGTTTACACTTTAGTCAATAAGGTTGACATATCACTGGTTTACACTTTAATCAAAAAGGTAGATATTGATTCAGTTAACACTAGAGTCAAAAAGAAGATATAGATATTGCAAAAAAGGTGCTCCCCACTGTTTTGAGTGAGTTACCTCTCTGCAGGGGGATTCTGTTGGTGTATTTTTTACTTAAACTGATGGTTTTCTTACTCAAACTATTCAGTAAAATGAATTAGTGACATGTAATCTCTGTATTTTGATTGAAAATGATTTACAAAATAAGCTGTAAATGAAATATTTCAAATTATATAGCTTTTCTCTCTTTATGCAACCTGATTTTATTTAGTCGTATCTTTTTTTTCAGAACTGAATTTTTTTTGTCAGAACCGACAGTTCCTTAAGAATCAGGATGTCTTTTCAGTTTCATCCTTCCATGAACAAACATTCTGTATCAGCACAACTGGCTCATTTTCCTTTGTTATTCTCCAATATGATCAAAGAATGGGAAGCAGCTCATTGGACTCCTGACCATCTTGCCTCTCTTGCAGGTGATACAAAGTTTAATTGTAGATTGCAATGTCAGTTTTGTTTTGAAAGTAAGTTTCTATTTATTTCTTTATTTCTTGCACTCAGCATGAAATCCATTTCCAGCCTTATTTTCTCAACAAAGATTAATCAATTTGTATATTATTATACCATTAATGTTATTACGATTTTATAAATTCTATAAAATTTTATAAATTCTATTTCCCTAGCAAATATATTTAATCCTTTTGTATATTACAACACTTAGAGAAGGATGCAATTTAAGCTAAGTTAGGTTTCCAGTTTCTACGAAAGTCTACATCAACTTCATACTTATAACATCTCTGTCTAAAATTAGAAATTTTATTTACTATTTATTTTTATTTTATTTTCCTCAATAGGAGTAGATAGGTTCACACTCATGCCTAATCTTTTGAACAGGATTAGAGGTGTATCCCTTGTTTTCTGTTTAGAATTGAGTTTCCAGTTCCTTCTAAAGTCTATGTCAACACTATACTTCTAATGTCTCTATCTTAAATCTTATTTTCTATTTAATCTTTTTTCCTCAGTAGAAGTAAATAGGTTTGCCTGTTGTCTTTTTCATCCTCCTCCCCTAGTCTTATTTTCTATTTAATCTTTTTTCCTCAGTAGAAGTAAATAGGTTTGCCTGTTGTCTTTTTCATCCTCCTCCCCTAGTCTTATTTTCTATTTAATCTTTTTTCCTCAGAAGTAAATAGGTTTGCCTGTTGTCTTTTTCATCCCTCCTCTCCCTAGTCTTATTTTCTATTTAATCCTTTTCTTCTCAGCAGAAGCAAATAGGGTTTGGCTCAAGTTGTCTTTTCATCCTCTCCCCAGTCTTATTTTCCTTTCATTTAATCTTTTTCAGCAGTAGAAGTAAATAGGTTTGCCAGTTGTCTTTTCATCCTCCTCCCTAGTCTTATTTTCTATTTAATCTTTTTTTCCTCAGTAGCTAAATAGGTTTGCCTGTTGGTTCTTTTCATCCTCTCCCTAGTCTTATTTCTTTTTCTATTTAATCTTTTTTCATAGCAGAAGTAAAACAGGTTTGCCTGTTGTCTTTTCATCCTCCTCCCCTAGTCTTATTTTCTATTTAATCTTTTTTTCCTCAGCAGAAGTAAATAGGTTTGCCTGTTGGTCTTTTCTATCCTCCTCCCCAGTCTTATTTTCTATTTAATCTTTTTTTCCTCAGCAGAAGTAAATAGGTTTGCCTGTTGTCTTTTTCATCCTCCTCCTCAGTCTTATTTTCTATTTAATCTTTTTTTCAGCAGCAGGTTAAATAGGTTTGCCTGTTGTCTTTTTCATCTCCCTAGTCTTATTTTCTATTTAATCTTTTTTCAGCAGCAGAAGTAAAATAGGCTTTGGCCTGTTGTCTTTTTCTATCCTCCTCCCCAGTCTTATTTTCTATTTAATCTTTTTTCAGCAGTAGGCAACAGGGTTTGCCTGTTGTCTTTTTCATCCTCTCCCTAGTCTTATTTTCTATTTAATCTTTTTTCAGCAGTAGAAGTAAATAGGTTTGCCTGTTGTCTTTTCATCCTTCCTCCCTAGTCTTATTTTCTATTTAATCTTTTTTCAGCAGAAGTAAACAGGTTTGCCTGTTGTCTTTTTCATCCTCCTCCCCTAGTCTTATTTTTCATTTAATCTTTTTTCAGCAGAAGTAAATAGGTTTGCCTGTTGTCTTTTCATCCTCCTCCCTAGTCTTATTTTTCTATTTAATCTTTTTTCCTCAGTAGAAGTAAATAGGTTTGCCTGTTGTCTTTTTCATCCTCCTCCCTTAGTCTTATTTTCTATTTAATCTTTTTTCAGCAGTAGAAGTAAATAGGTTTGCCTGTTGTCTTTTTCATCCTCCTCCCTAGTCTTATTTTCTATTTAATCTTTTTTCAGCAGCAGAAGTAAATAGGTTTGCCTGTTGTCTTTTCATCCTCCTCCCCTAGTCTTATTTCTTTTCATTTAATCTTTTTTCAGCAGCAGGGCTAAACAGGTTTGCCCGTTGTCTTTTTCATCCTCCTCTCTAGTCTTATTTTCTCTATTTAATCTTTTTTCTCAGCAGAAGTAAATAGGTTTGCCTGTTGTCTTTTCATCTCCTCCCTAGTCTTATTTTCTATTTAATCTTTTTCAGCAGTAGAAGTAAATAGGTTTGCCTGTTGTCTTTTTCATCCTCCTCCCCTAGTCTTATTTTCTATTTAATCTTTTTTCAGCAGAAGTAAATAGGTTTGCCTGTTGTCTTTTTCATCCTCTCCCTAGTCTTATTTTTCATTTAATCTTTTTCCTCAGCAGAAGTAAATAGGTTTGCCCGTTGTCTTTTTCATCCTCCTCCCCTAGTCTTATTTTCTATTTAATCTTTTTTCAGCAGTAGAAGCAACAGGTTTCAGTTTTTTGTTGTCTTTTTCATCCTCCCCTAGTCTTATTTTCATTAAATTTTTTCCTCAGTAGAAGTAAATAGGTTGTCTGTTGTCTTTTCTATCCCTCCCCAGTCTTATTTTTCATTTAATCTTTTTTCCTCAGTAGAAGTAAACAGGTTTGCCTGTTGTCTTTTCATCCTCCTCTCTAGTCTTATTTTCTATTTAATCTTTTTTCATAGTAAGCAAATAGGTTTGCCAGTTGTCTTTTCATCCTCCTCCTTTGCAGTCTTATTTTCTATTTAATCTTTTTTCCTCAGTAGAAGTAAACAGGTTTGCCTGTTGTCTTTTTCATCCTCTCCCTAGTCTTATTTTCTATTTAATCTTTTTCAGCAGTAGAAGTAAATAGTTTGCCAGTTGTCTTTTTCATCCTCCTCCCCTAGTCTTATTTTCTATTTAATCTTTTTTTCCCCAGTAGAAGTAAATAGGTTTGCCTGTTGTCTTTTCATCCTCTCCCTAGTCTTATTTTCTATTTAATCTTTTTTCAGCAGTAGAAGTAAATAGGTTTGCCTGTTGTCTTTTTCATCCTCCTCCCTAGTCTTATTTTCTATTTAATCTTTTTTCCTCAGTAGAAGCAAATAGGTTTGCCTGTTGTCTTTTTCATCCTCCTCCCCAGTCTTATTTTCTATTTAATCTTTTTTCAGCAGCAGAAGTAAATAGTTTGCCTGTTGTCTTTTTCATCCTCCTCCCCTAGTCTTATTTTCTATTTAATTCTTTTTTCAGCAGTAGAAGTAAATAGGTTTGCCTGTTGTCTTTTTCATCCTCCTCTCCTCAGTCTTATTTTCTATTTAATCTTTTTTCAGCAGTAGCAATAAATAGGTTTGCCTGTTGTCTTTTTCATCCTCCTCCCTAGTCTGTTTTCTATTTAGTCTTTTTCAGTGTAGAAGTAAATAGGTTTGCCTGTTGTCTTTTTCATCCTCCTCCTCATTTTATTTCTCTATTTAATTTTTTCCTCAGCAGAAGTAAATAGGTTTGCCTGTTGTCTTTTCATCCCTCTCCCTAGTCTTATTTTTCATTTAATCTTTTTTCCTTAGCAGAAGTAAAATAGGTTTGCTTGTTGTCTTTTCATCCTCCCCTAGTCTTATTTTCTATTTAATCTTTTTTCCTCAGTAGAAGTAACAGGTTTGCCTGTTGTCTTTTTCATCCTCCTCCCCCTAGCCTTATTTTCTATTTAATCTTTTTCTCCTCAGTAGAAGTAAATAGGCTTGCCTGTTGTCTTTTCATCCTCTCCCCTAGTCTTATTTTCTATTTAATCTTTTTTCCTCAGTAGAAGTGTAAATAGGTTTGCCTGTTGTCTTTTCATCCTCTTCCTTAGTCTTATTTCTCTATTTAATCTTTTTCCTCAGTAGAAGTAAATAGGTTTGCCTAAGTTGTCTTTTCTTTCTATACTCCTCCCTAGTCTTATTTTCTATTTAATCTTTTTTCCTCAGTAGAAGTAAATAGGTTTGCCTGTTGTCTTTTTCATACTCCTCCCCTAGTCTTATTTTCATTTAATCTTTTTTCCTCAGTAGAAGTAAATAGGTTTGCCTATTGTCTTTTTCATCCTCCTCCCCTAGTCTTTTCTGCAGGAATAGCCGTTTATCCCTTCTTCCTGATTAGCCTTTGTTTTCCAGTTACTTCTAATGTCTCTGCGGAAACTCTTAAATTTTATTTATTTATTTTTTCCACTATAGGAATAAATAGGTTTGCCTATTGTCAGTTCACACTCCTCCTTAGAATTTTGAACAGGTCTATCCCTTGTTTTCTGTTTAGCATCGGATTTCTGGTTCTTTCTAAAGTCTATTTCAGTTCTATATTTCTAATGACTCCAAGTAAACTCTGACATTTTATTTATTATTTTTTTTTCCTCAATAGAAGAAAATACATTCATGAGTCATCCAGTTTACATGACTTTTTGGTCTTTCGAACAGGATTAAGTGTTTATCTCTTGTTTCATGTTTAGGATTGGATTTCTGGTTTTTTCTAAAGTCATTTCATTCTTTTTCACTTCCAGTAGCTCCTCGCATTTAGTGGCATTATCATCTTGCATGGGGTGAATTGATTTAAGAAAAAAAAATGATTCAATGTTTAACAATATTTTAACAGTATGTCTGTATGTCTTGTTGTATAAAAATATATTAATTGTTATTATCATTATTATTATAGCCTTATTATTTATTATACTAGTCAACATGATTTTTGGTGCTAAGAAAAAAAAAATTTTTAGCTAATTTGATGGTGCTGATTTAAAAAAAAAGACCTTAGAATTTCATGGTTAACTACTGTTTTTGCTGCACAGAAGTTGCTCATTTAAAAAAAAAAAAAGACCAATTTATGATCTTGGCTTATGGCAAGTGTTTTTGAGACAAAAATTTTTAAACAGAAGTACTGAATTTTCCTAATTTATTGCCTAAATTCAAATTAAATGATAGACTTTATTGGTAATGCACTTTATCAGTAACTAGCAGTATAGCCCGGCATTGCTTGGGTGTAATGAAAGCTTTAAAACTAATCCATGGTCTTGGAGCTCAGACTCTGCCTAAAGAATATTTGTGTGAAGTTTGGTGAGAATCGGATAAAAATTGTGGATTTGTATAAAGAACAGATAAACAGACACACACAAACATCTTGCCTTTTATATATATATATATATATATATATATATATATATTATCAATTTTCTGCACTATTATAAGAACTGCAACCTTGAAACTTCTGAATATTCTTTCTTATGTTTTTGTATATGAGTGTATCAAAGTTGATTAAAATCGAACCACTCCTTCTATAACCCGATTTTATCGATTTTCGATATTTATCGAGGATACCTTGACACAAAACCTAGCTAAGAACACTCGCAGACGTTTATAGTACAACTGTGTAAATTTTCATGAAAATCGGTTCAGCTGTTTCGGAGTCTATACGTAACGGATACACAGACACACAGACACACACAGACAAAGTTTCATTGATAAATGCTATTATGATTATTAAGGTTCATTTTTCTTATGGTGCCCTATCTATAGGAGTGTACTCTTCCTCCATCAATAAATACTAACTTGAGAGACACAGTCTGGAGGCAGTCAAGTGACAGACTAGAGACAGTTGTGGTGCAGTGTAACTATACCATTCGGACTTAAACTTCTATTTGCTGACTACTAACACACGTATTTGTATATATGTTCTTCTTATTCTAATACACTGTCTGAACCTACCTTCCTGTTTCCGTGTCTTTCTTCCTGGCCCAACAGGCTAAAACAACTAGGCAATGAAGATTTCATCACAACAATTTTTTTACATATCCAGAAATTTATCTCGATGGCTAATTGCAGTGATGTGAGTGATAAGCAAAGAGAATGATTCCATCAGGATATCAAAACAATGGATGAGTGCTACCAGGGACAGTGGGATAAATGAATGATGCCTGACTACTGATGGATTATCAAAAGAGACTTAAATAACATTGAACATGACAAACAATCAAGAAAGAGAACATTTTTGCCATAGCTCTTGTGTTCACAAAGGTTTTATTTCTGCTGTTTATTAAATGATTTTATGGAAATGCTTGTGGGTTTTGGCATATTCAATCATGTTATTTTTAAAGACAGGTTCTGATTATTACTGAAAAAATAGTATTTCTCATTAAGCAGACCAATATTTGTTTAAATACAAATTGGGAGGTTTCTACAATTTTACTTTCAGAAATATTTCTATCAATCAATATCATATATATACAAACAACAAATGAAAAAAAAATGTTTTTTTTTTTCCAAAAATGAGGCATTTTTGTACAGCAAAAACGGTAGCTAACCAAGAAAAAGTAAGATCATTTTCAGATTCAGCGCCCTAAAATTAGCTAAAAAAGATGTTTGGTGTTTCGACATCATTTCAAAAATTTATTCTTGTTAATCAGTGTTACTATTAGATTGTTACAAAAATAATGGCTGCTTGAAATGTTGTATTTTGAAAAGCCATTTTAACATAGTATTCACAGTATATATTAGGTAAATTGTGGTATACATAATAATGTGTGTTTTTAATAATTTTTAACTTATTTTCAGACAGAAATATTCTTGAAGCCTAGAAGCCCTTAATTATGATCATGACAAAACATGATCTTCATTTACTTTTCTTGCATGAGTTCAAACTTGGGCACAGTGCCTCCCAAACTTCTGTCAATATCAACAGAGCCGACAGGGAGATGGGTCCACAAATGATTGGACAGTACGAAGGTGATTCAAGAAATTCCATAGTGAGGATGAAAGCCTTGAAGATAAAGAACGTAGTCGATGGTCATGTAGTCTTGACCATGAACAATTGCAAGCAGTTGTTGAGCAAAACCTACGTCAAAGTGTCAGAGAAATGTCTCAGACGCTTGGTGTCAGCACTGCCACATTCTCATGCAAAGTATTGGCAAGATGAAAAAAGCTTGATAAATGGGTTCCTCATGTTCTCAATGAAAATCAAAAACTTAGACATTTTGAAGTGTGCTCAATGCTCTTTCTGCATAACACCAATGATCTCTTTCTTGATCGAATCATGACTTGTGATGAAAAGTGGATCCTTTATGATAACCGTAAAAGATCAGGTCAACGGCTTGATTGTGATGAGTCCCCCAAACATTTTCCAAAGCCAAAGTTGCATCAGTAAAAGTTTATGGTGACTGTCTGGTCATCTGCAATTAGTGTTATCCACTACAGCTTTCTGGAAGTCAGTCAGATCATTAATGCAATCAGCTTACTGAAATGCATGCACGCCTGCAAAAAATAAGGCCTGCATTGTTGAATCAACGTGGTCCAGTTCTGCTCCACGATAATGTGTTCACATGTTGCAAGTATGAGGTTGCAAAATCTCACAGACTTGGGATACAAGAATTTACCACATCCTCCATATTCTCCCAATCTTTCACCCACTGATTATCGTTTTTTAAGCACTTAAGTACATTTTTAAATGGTAAAACTCTTAGGTTCAAACCAGAGGTAGAATCAACTTTCTAAAATTTTGTTGCATCACAGCCAATAACTTTATCAAAAAGGAATAAATAATCTTGTTTGATTGCAGAGGTGCATAGATTCTCAAGGTTTGTATCTTGTCTAATTTCAACATTTCTACAGTTAATTTTTCTAGAATAAAATTGTTTCTGAAATCAGCCATTATTTTTGTAACAACCCAATACATCCCTGACTGATATATGATTAAGATGCTTAAATATATTACTTGTTCTTACTAAATTAGTATTGAAACAATGTGGTAATATAAAGACCATCGGGAGTGGAAGATACAAAAGCAGCTGAGCTGATATCTATAAAATTCAAGCATTTGGACACTTAATGTGAATTACATTTAGTTTTGTTTTATGTGCATTTAGTTCTTGTGAAATAAATTTCTTCTGATGATGATGTCAGATAACAGTTAAAACAGGTCAAAGTAAAACAAAATTCACAATTGTTTTATATATATATATATATATATATATATATATATATATATACAGGAAAAACTACTAAAAAGTTGTAAGTTTCAAAATGTATTTTTTTGACAGTATAGTATTTATTTCTATTAATATATATATGTATTTGATATTTCAGACTGGCCTCGGCCTTTCATCAGAAACAAATGATTTTAAAATTTTTAAATTAATTTGTTAATTAAATTAATAAATTTTAAAATTAATTTTTAATTAATAATTTAAAATTTTAAAATTAATTAATTTTTAATTAATTTGTTAATTAAATTAATAAATTTTAAAATCATTTAAAAACAGCTGAAACGTCATGTTATTCATTTCTTTTTTTAAAATTTCTATTAAGAATTTTTCTAAACAAAATTTCTACTTCCAGTGTGACAATATTAAATTAAACATTGAAATAAACCAGCTTAATTGTTTACTGGTAGCGAAATTTGATCTAAACCGAAGTTAGGCCGTTATATTTGGGTCATCAGAAAACAATGGAGGTGAACGAAATAATAATTTTTGATAAAAAAGATTTTGGAGTACATTGAACATCGAAATGTATCTTGTTTAATTCTAAGTGCCCTTAAATAGAATTTAATAATTATTCTGAAGTTTTTTTGTTGTCATATATATTATCTTTTACATTAGTTACACTGTTTGAACTATTGTTCTCTTCTTTATTGCCATGTTTACGATGTTCCGACTGTTGTACACTTCTTGAGGACACATGGCCCAGTGGATATAAGCATTGGTTAGTTTCAGTGACTTGACCTAAAGAGTTGTGAGTTCAATACCTGACTACAACAGTGATGAACAAATAATTTATAGCGTTGAGTTAAAGGGAGATAATTACATGGCATCCTGAAGTGGCATTGCACATGGAATGAGAATTATATACCTCAGTGATCAAAATAAAGGGTTTGATTAAAATTTCCTAGCACTTGAAGAAGGCTGGAGCATACAACAGCTTCAGTGTTGTAAAATGGCAATAAAGATGAGGACAACAGTCCAAACTGTAAGTAATGTAAATACTACTTCATCTCAGAAGTATAGACAAATTTCTTTTTTTTTTTCTTTCTGTGAATTTCAGAAACTGGTGCTATTCAATGGGAAGGTGAATGTCATCATGTTATGTCATCTGTGGCTGAATTTCTCTCCTGGATAGAGGGAAGAAGTAATGATGGAGATAAAGATTCTGTTCTTGGTTCTTACGACCCCAAAGTATTTTGGTGCTACCTTGACTACAAAAACCTTGACAGCGTTATTAAAGAAAAAGAAGTCATTAGAAAGGTACTTATATCATCTCTTTTAATGACATTTATTTACATACTTTGTTTTGTTGAGAATATTTCTGTATTAAAATCATTTTTTCAGTATGAAAGTCAAAATTCAAGGGAGGTAAATCCGCCAGAATTATGCCAAGCTATATATAGATGCAAATTGTTTTTGTCAGCTGAAAATTACAACTTGTCAATTTTGCCTTAATGCCATTATCACTTTTCATTTTGGGGAATTGAAGTCAGATAAGTGCATTCTCACTACTTATCAACCCAAACAGGAATGGGAATTAATGTCTGTAAATATATAAAACATAAACTTATATTGAATGAATAATATCTTTAAATATTTATATAATATCTCTACTGTACATTAGGATGTGCGTTGTGGTCCAGTGGATATTGGCTCAGAACGAGAAATCGGGGAGCTGAGTTAGAATTCCAGTTGAATTCATTGCATTCACTTACGCGCAAATATCCTTTTGAAAGGTATTAATTCATCTCTTCCTTCCAGTTATGGGTTAAATAACAGGACAGATTGGGTTCTATAGCCTTGGCTGGCAACCAGTCTACCGCAAAAAGCAATGACAATCTACTGCGGGATAATCTTCTGCCCAGTCAGTCATGTCTCTTTCGAGACATGATCGCCCAAGCGTGTTTCACGTATGGCACTTAACTGACTGACTGACTGTACATTATATATATATATAGTCATCTGCAGACAGATCTGTTTCGCTGTATCACAGCTCATCAGTACAGTTAGACTCCAATTGCTTTTTAACCCAGGATTGAAACCCAACCGAATTGGTATCAGTTGGTGATTCTACCTCTGGGCTATGGGCGCTCAATAGAAGAAGACAGACTTTTTAGCGTATACATTATCATTTTACATGACCAATAGTGCTCTAATTCATTACGGAATGAGTGATGCGTATATTACCAGTATATATATATATATATATATATATATATATATATATATACTAGTAATAAATATATGCTAACGTGTGTTGTGGTACAGCGAATATCAGCTTGGAATGAGAAATCCGTTGCATTCACTTACGTGCAAATACTCTTGGGAAAGGTATTAATCCATCTCTTCCCTCTAGCTATGGGTCAAATAACAGGATGGATTGGGTTCTATAGCACTGGTTGGCAATCAATCTACTGCAGAAAGCAATGGCAACCTACTGTGGGAAAATCTTTTGTCCAGTCAGTCATGTCTCGTTTGAGACATGATCACCCAAGCGTGTATCACGTATGGCACTTAACTGAATAAATATACGTTTTATATATAACAGATACACTCTAAAATTTTTACACACACACACACACACACACACATTATATATATATATATATATATATATATATATATATATAAAATAGTGCATGGTAATGTTTATATTTTACAACAGTCAGTTTTCAGTCTGTGCCTGAGGATTGCTACATGCATAAAACTCAGAGTTGTATTAGTATGGAACAAACTGTATATTCGCCATCCCCATACACACACATGCACACACATTTAATGTAAAGAATTTGTCATTTTAACTGAACAGGTTCATGTTGACTTTGAAGTTTTGTGAGGACACCATTATGATGTCTTCACTCATCAGGGCTGTTTTTTTGTTGTATTTCAGTATTTTTTTATTTATTTCTTAGGCTCAGGTCACTTTCAATTTTTATTTTTTTTCTTTAGGTGAGAGTGAGTGCTATTGGGTGGAAATTTTGGATTGTATTTTTCTTTGAGGGTGTAAGTGAAATGGAAGCTATGTGCAGAGACTATGCGCAGTTGACAAAGTATATAGTTCAGCCTTGGGTTTTGGAGTGTTGACATCCAGCCAGTGGTGAAAATTTGTCTAACATGAATCAGAAGAAGATCTGGTTTTAGGAAGATTATAATACTTTGGTCATTTTAATAATCTATACAAATGAAATATTTATCTTTTTTTAGACAAAATCAATTAACCAGCAAAATGAACCATTTAATCAACCAGTTCCCTTACTACTATCTTTCTTAGATAATAGTCTTATTTGTTCTAGTCTTTCTTGTGATGTATTCAGATAAATTTTGGTGTGATTTGATATTTTGTGGGAGTGGTCTTATTTGTGATTGGTTGGTTTTCTCTCTTTTTTTTTTATAATCATATTGCCCAAAGCAAGGCATTTTACTGCCAGGGAGTTACATAGGCGGAATGTTATGAGAAAGAGTGACAGGTTATAGGGGGTGTCAGGAAGTAGGTAGGAGAAGGCTGAGAATACTGATGAGAGTGAAGTGGACGAAGAAAGGAGCATGAGAGAGAGGATGCAGGTTAGTGAGATAGGAGATGACTATTGACTTTACATTTAAATGCTTGGAGATTGTAGCTGTCGGGAAAGCAAGTAAATAGAAGGGAATTCCACAGGTGGGAAGTGCGAGAAAAGAAGCTGCTGAAGTAGAATTTGCGTTTGCATTTTATTGGTTTCACAGTAAAAGGGTGGGACCTAGTTTCTAATCTTGTAGCTCGAGTAAATTCATATATAGGGGGCACCAGTGATCTAAGTTCACTGGAGCAGAAGTCGCAAAAGTATTTGTAGAAGAGACACGGGGGAGCCACATTGCACCGGTGAGAAAGTGACTGTATCTGAGCTGCCAAGTCGGGATCGATCACATTACAGATTCTCCATTAAATTTTGTCAAGGACACCTAGGCGGATAGCAGGAGCACCTGACCAGATATGGCAGCAATTTTCAATGCACTAGTGGATGGTAGATTTATATATGTGCAGGATTGTTTCTGATAGGAAAAACTTCCTGGCTCTGCACAGAGAACCGACTTTCTTAGCAGCGGATTTAGCTATGGATTCTACATAGTCATTCTACTTGAGGTCTGTTGTGAAAGTTAACCTAAGGAGATGCAGTGTTTTCCTTTATTTTTATTTTTATTGAGCAGATGTTTGATTTATTTTTAATGATTTTTATTGCTTTTTAATGTATGCATGTGTAAGTGTCTGCATAATTGCTTTTTTGATTAGTTTGTCCTTGTCATTTAGGTTGGCCTATTTTTGTTGTATTGATCTCTTTTATCGGTTTGGCCTTTTTCTTACTGTGTTGGTATGTTTAACAGTTTAAGGATTTCTTTTTTAGGTCATGGTTGGGTATTTGTATTCAAAATATCAAATCACACCAAGCTGCATATAAATAAGAAAAAAAAAATGACACAACAAAAAAACTAAGCCTCGATGAGTGATGATATCATTACGATTTCCTCATGAATTTTGGAAGTTGGCATGAACCTGCTCAGTTAAAATGACAAATTCTTTGCATTAAGGTTATCAACACTCTGTAGCTCTACCCTGATATTGAGCACTTTATAATAAAAAACCTGCTTGACAAAATATTTTTTATCACTAATACTACTGAAAAAACAAAAATCTTGACGTTAAACATTATTGCAACATATATGTGTGTGTGTGTGTATATATATATTTTCTAAACATATACTGTTAAATATAAGAGACAATAAAGTTTAATCATGAGCCGTTCTAAACATCGTATTTTGGCTTTAATTTCAGGTGAAAATAAGACAAAAATTCTCCAACATTTGGATAACTTTTTCTTAAGTTGGTTCTAAGCTTTCGGCTCACATGAGCCATCTTCAGAGAGGTTACAAGGATGTTAACATAAAAACATGATTTTATTTTATGTTGACATAAAACTTTGCTAAGCAACAATAACAGTTACCAAAAATAGCAAATGCAGTTAATAAATTTGTAATGTGGTTCTATGATGTCACACTTTGTGAGAGCTCGAAATGATAACAAAACCACATATTTAAATGCAATGTAATGTGTTATGACTAGATTTAAATATGATTTTATTAAGTGTGGGTTGTTTGGATTTAATGTAGATGGCCTCTAATATCTGAAGGTTCTTTTTACTGTGTGTATGAGTAAAGATTATTGTATTGTTGACTAAAATCTGTTTGATATTACCTACATGGCTATGTTTTTTTAAGAAATGTTGTTTAATTGTACTCTGATCAGAAAGGTGACAGGTAAGTCTATGGGCGAGCATGGTTGTAGTAAAACCAATATATGTAGTGAGTTTATTATTAGTACCAGATATATATATATATATATATATATATATATATATATATATTGATTATTTAATTACTTAGTTTTTGGTCATAATGAAATTAGACCAGTACACGGTTGAATTAAAAAGTGTTCAATATAATTATATTATAGAACTTTTGAATATTCTTCATTTGTAAACGAGTTATTACGTGACCTAGGTTTCTACCACGTGGTGTCATCAGGCAATTTGCAATAACTGATTTTACCTTTTTTTTTTTGTAGAACACTCACGTAATGGGGATTTTTTTAAACGTTCATGTAACAGGGATTTTTTGAACGGGTAATTTTTAAAATTAGAAGAAATTAGAACGTTTTTATCCATAGTTGCATGACCCTAATAGGGATTTTATGGTATGGTTACACTTAGTCAGGCAAGATTTCTTTGTCTACATCATGTAAATTCTTTGGAAAGTTGAAAGAGAATGAGAGTGAAGCTATACTAGAAAGAATTTGTTTTTTTTTTTAATTCCAATACACAAGTTATTTGAAAATGGAGAAAAAAACAATAAAAATATTAAAAAGATAGAACATGTCAGTTCCTTTTTAACCAGGCTTGTTTGGATAAATACTTGCTTCTTAAATATAACTTATTCATAAATAAATAAATACACAACTGTAATTGCTATAGAGCAGGGGTTTTCAAACTGTGGTCCGCAGACACAGGGGGTCCGCAAGGATAAGATAGGGGGTCCGTGGATTAACTCATTAAGTGAAATTCAAAGTAATTTAAATATAATTTTGTTACAATTTGCATCAGCATGCAGTATTAATTTATTTTATTGAACACTTATGTCTAAAGTAAGCTTAAAACCAGTTTTACTACATTAATGCAAAACTATAAGCTACTTTTAGTAAAAATTTATGTATAAATTTCATAAGCATTTATAGTGGAAAAATAAAGGGGTCCGTAAGTCAAAAAGTTTGAAAACCCTGCTACAGAGTAAGTTTCTTCTTGTTTAAAACTAATATTTTATTTGTATAGATTTTTAAAAGTATTATTATGAAATGAGTAAGGGGAAAGTAACTTCTCAAATTGATTATTTTATGTTGAATTACCTCCCTTACCACTATAAATTGCGTAATGAACGATATGAATAATTTTTTTTAATCAATCCACTCCAAACAAAGGAATAATTCCATTAAGACGCAAGGGAGTGACTGAGAATGAAAGTGAATAAAAAGACTTTAGAAGGAACCAAAAACCCGATCATAACCAGGAAACAAAGGATAAACTTCTACTCCTGTTCAAAAGATTGAAGAGGAGTGTGAATAGGACGATAAACGAACTTATCTTTTTTTTTTTTAAAATCATATCACCCCGAGCAAGGCGATAACGCCACTGATGCGCAAGGGGCTACGTAAGAGTAAAAAGATTGGAAATGAGAAAGCCCGAAACCACATCCTAAACAGGGAACAAAGGATGAGTCTCTTCACCTGTTCAATAGACGTGGGTGGAGTGTGTGTCGAGCTCTCTACGATACCCTCGTATCACCTATATTTATAAAAAGTTTGAGAAGGGAAATTGTAAAATAAATCAAACCATCTTCTTTTTGTAACCAAACTTTTCATTGGTTCGTTCTGCATCAGCAGCAGCATTTTGCCTCTCTTTCAAAAAAGCGGGAATCTTCCCGCTCTTGAAGCTCCAGTTGGAAAGAAGATTTTGAAGCTACCAGACCTATTGTTTCCAGCTCACTTATCTTTTAAGGCATATATATTTCCGCCTACTTGTAAAAAAAGAAAATAAGCCGGATTCATTTTTTTTACCTGCCTGAGAAACTAAATTAAATATTCAAACTGTGCAATAACAACCTTTTGCATCCAATATTTTTCTCCTGGTAAATAATTATATTACTTCAACTTATTGACTTGAACGCAAGTATTTTTTAACATTCTTTCACACACACCTTGCTTGCTGTTTATTCTTCCAACTCATGATTTTGTGCTATTTCAATTATTTGGACATACAGTCTATTATTCCAACTCATCATTTTGAACTATTTCAATTATTTGGACATACAGTCTATTATTCCAACTCATCATTTTGAACTATTTCAATTATTTGGACATAACAGACTATTTTCCAACTCATCACTTGAAACTGGAACAAATTACAAACTATTTTACCAACTCATCATCTTTGAACTGTTTAAATTATTTTCTTAAACACATACAAAAAAGTGTTTCATACATCTCCAGTTAATTATTAAAAGGGTATAAATAAGTTCTCTCCCTTTAACTGATTATTGTTATAATTAAAATATTGTCTACCTATGTCTTGTTTGTTCACTTTTTGGTACACATTGAATTGAGAAGCTAACATTATTATATAACAAATAAAAAAAAGTAGTTAGGCCGCTACATGTGAACCGGGCGTTAGTTTAGTCTATCTACTCCATTAAATCAATAAATATGCAATGATAATTATTATAGAATGGATTTATCTTGTTTAAAATCTACCTATATCACATCTTAAAACACTATACTGGAAAAAGTTCTTTAAAATACAAATTAAGTTAATTATAAAATTAATTTTTTCAAATAGAATGATTTCAGTATAACAAAGACAAAATGGTTGAGCTTGATACTGTTGAGTATGAGGCTGTTGATCAGTTTTGCTATCTTAGTGACATGTTAAGTGCACATGGAGGTGCAGAAGCAAGTTCAATAACCTGTGTTAGATCAGGTTGGGAAAAATTTAGAGAACATTTGCCTTTTCTAACATCTCGAGTATTTTAACATAGGATGAAAGGAAAGCTTGCGTTAGAAGTGTTATGTTATATGGTAGTGAAACCTGGCCGCTTAAAGAAGTTGATATTAGCGGAATTGCTTGAATTGACATGCAAATGGTATGGTGGGTGTGCAATGTCAGTCTTAGGGATAGAAAATCATCAGAGGAGATAAGAAATAGACTGGGTATTGGCAATATAACAGATCTTATATCAGACTTAGATGGTTCGGGTACATTGAGAGAATGAACATAGAAAACCTGGTCAGCAATTGTAGGTTTATTGAGGTCGATGGCCAAGGAGGGATAGGTACGCCATGTAAAATATGGACCCAGCTTATCAAAAATGGTTTATGAAAATTGAGATTTCAGCCAGGCTTTACACAAAATTGAATGGCCCGGAAAGGAGCCATAAAGAAAACCTCATCCAGCCCATGCTAGCATGAAAACAGACATTAAACAATGATGATGAATGACTCTATCTGATTTATTTTTTTTGTAGTTTATTTGAATTATTTCCTACATCTCTTGAGGTGTCAAATATGTCAGTAAGATGAAAAATACATATTTTTTTCTCTTTTGTAGGCAATAGATTGGAGTTGTTTTGGCTTAGTTGAGGAAGAGCCATTTCAAAATTATGTCTGGCTTGGCTCCCGAGGTGCTCATACACCATGTCATTATGACACCTACGGATTCAACCTGGTCGTCCAGTTATATGGAAGGTCAGTATATAAAGAAACAGCAGCAAAAATTTTAGCTGCACTTGAAAAAATATTAGGAAGTATGAAAAGTATTTTATACAGACTTTTTATTCCAAGGCTTATGTACACATTTCAAGGTCATCTATGACATCACTGTATTATAAATAATTTAGGGTTTTTCAAAGGTATTTTCAGTTTTCACAGACCTGTGCTTCAAAGCCTATTTCATATACACATCTAAAGACCCCAATCTTAAAATTTTTATCATATATTAGTGTTTTTTATACTAATGTTCATTAAAGCCTATTTCATGTGGACATTGAAAGACTATGACTCCAATCTTTAAATTTTTATCATATATTAGTGTTTTTTTTTACTAATATTCACTGTGTACAAGGCCCAAGAATTACTCAAGTAACGGGGTTGCTAAAGGAGTTTGTTCTATGAGTGGTAAAAGTTAAGAGGTGCTGTTTTTGAGGACACCTGTGAAAGATAATGGTTAATACTACACCTGGAACAAATTAAGATGGTATTGGTCAGGTATACATCTGCTTAGGGGTCAATTCCACAAAGTAACAGTTTGTGGGAAAAACCTACTTCTCACTAAGGGAATGAGGGTGATGTCTGTGGCTCAGCTGTCTAGGTTACAGTTGATAGAATTAAGGAATATTGTTTGAATAATTAAGGAATATTGTTTGAATAATTAAGGAATATTGTTTGAATAATTAAGGAATAATGTTTGAATAATTAAGGAATATTGTTTGAATAATTAAGGAATATTGTTTGAATAATTAAGGAATAATGTTTGAACATTTTTGATGGAAATAGTTATAGTGTAAGGAGAAGTTTGCAAGATTTCGTCTTTGGAAATTGGGTGGAAAATAATTTATCACTTGCAGTGCAGCATAGACACTTTTGGACTCTGTCACTGTCAAGGATGTGTGTTGTGGTGCAGTGGATATTCGCTTGAAATGAGAAAACGGGGTGCCGAGTTCAAATTCCAGTTGAATTTCTTGCATTCACTTATGTGTAAATACCCTTGGGAAAAGTATTAACCCATCTCTTCCCTCCAGTTATGGGTTAAATAACAGGACAGATCGGTTTCTATAGACTTGGCTGTCAACCAGTCTACCCCAGAAAGCAATGGCAACCTACCTCGGGATAATCTTCTGCCCAGTTAGTATGACAAGACTGGGCAGCTTCAATCCATATATGGCAGCAGTACTCTCCTTTTTGGCCTGATCTGGCTCTTGTAAAGACAAAGCATAGCAGGAGGTATCAGGTACTTTCTAGGATGCTATTGGGAACAGAGCATTTTTCCATAATTTGTAGCAATGGATTGTATGTAGAAAACATCAGGGAAAGACAGTTGAAATTTCTAGGGCTCATAACAGTTCTTGGAAAATTTGATGCTCACAGGAAATGTTGATGACAAGAATGACAGAAGAAACAAATGCATAACCTACCTAGCGAGCTTAAGAAGATAACGATAATTCTTGGAAAAAAACAGAATAACATATTGTAATGTGTAAATCTCGCAGGAAATTACGTGATTTCTCGCTCCCCACCCCCACCCCAGTGCCTGAGGTTGGCTCTATTTATGTGCATATCTCATTTGCAAATCATGCTACGCCTTTTTAAACCTGAGAGGTTTGATGCCCTTATTTGTTCTATTACTTCTGAAAAATATGACTTGCCATTTTAATTCCAGACAACAGGCAAATCCATCTTAATAATCCTAGCGATGTATCTATTGTAGTAACCTCCTTAAATTTGTCGCCTATTTCAATTTGGTTATATGTTTTTAAGTCAATCTTTGCAAAATGCTTCAAGTTTGATAATTCATGACTTGTGGTTTTGATACTTGGTAAAGGAAATGTAACCGAACATATCTGATGGTTAACCCCAATTTTGTAATCGCCATATATTCTAATGTCTTCGTTGGCATTTTTATTAGTAGCTATTGGTGAAACCCAATTGCTTCCCCCATAAGTGACCTTTTCCATAATGCTCTGCTGAATCATTCTTTATAACTTTGCCACTGCTACAGACAAAATATGTATTTGCAGTTTCCTTGATTCAACATATCTTGGATGGTGATTCTTCTTCAAGTGAATGCTTGCTTTATAATCCTTTAGTCATCTTATTTTTTTTTCAATAGACTTCATCAAATTAATCAATTTCGATGTATTGACTTTTAACACATCTATCTGTGGTCTTTTGTACATGCTACCACTGTTACAGGTATAATTTCGAAATGATTCTATATTTTGAATGTTCATTCAAATGTATCCAATGCTTTAATTGTAATTCCATCAAATGGTTTCAATTGTAGAGTAGACTTTTTTAGCCTAGGCTTTCCCATGTCATGCCAAAAAATCTATTCATAATTTTTCTTCTATGTTCATTTTCCTTCAGAATGTTGGAGATTATGGCTCTCCACAGTTTCTTGTCCTTTGGAGCGCTTAATAAATTTATCTTTTTGTTCTCTCTTTTAAACTTGTGCCACCATCCATTTTCTCAAACTTGCTAGGTTGGTCATGCATTGTTTTCCTCTGTCTCTCTTGCCTTCAATGTGTACTGTAAGTTTCGAATTTTCTAAGCCTTCTTTCCTCAGTATATGCCTTGGAAATTTCAACTGTCTGTTCCTGATGTTAAATATGAGTGTCCTTTTTGTTTCCATTTTCTCTAAACTTTGTTGTTGCTCACATGTTGGGGCCATGGTATTTTCAGCATCCATCTGTGGAACCACATTTCTGTTGCTTCAAATCTCTTCTTCTTCTGTGAGGAGATTGTCCAGCATTCACTGCCATTTAGGAGGACCGATATTACGTAAATTTCATTATTCTTTTCTTTGTTTCTGTTGCTTCAAGTCTCTTTTTTATCTGTGAGGAGATTGTTCAGCATTCACTGCCATATAGGAGGACTGATATTACAATTTTAGCACATTTTTTTTATAACAAAATTTTTCTGTTTTTTAATACGTTGCTTAGCTTTTGGAAGGCAACTTTTACTATTCAAATACATCTTCAAATTTCAGTGTTGCTCTATCCGTCCTCTGTTAAAACACTTCCCAGATATTTGTTTCATTTTGGTATTTCTAATTTCTAATTTACATATTAAGCTATTCCTTTTACTAATAACTATGCGTTCTGTCTTCTTGCAATTGATATTCAGTCCTTCAATATCTTCTGTAGGAGTTCCTGTAGTTTTCATTTTCTGTCATCTGCATATCTAATATTGTTAAGATTGTGGCTGTCAATAATTAATCTTTGTTGAACTTTTAATTCTCTCAGAGTTGCCTCATTGTCTAGGTTGAATAAATTAGGGGTGAAGCCAGGCATTGAATATTGCTGTCACTTTGGTTTTGATGCATCTGCTATGTATTTTGAGATTCTTGATGAAATTCAAAGAAAAATCTGCAATATTATTATCTCTATATCAGTCACTTTCACACCAATAGCTTCCTTGTGCCTTTTCTATAAATATTTTTTGGTAATTGTTTTGATGAGTTTTCCTCTTTGGTATGTAGACTTTATAGATTTAAGTGCAGTACTAGATTGATGACTGTGCGTTGTGGTGCAGTGGATATCGACTCGGAACGACAAATCGGGTTGCCGAGTTAGAATTCCAGTTGAATTTCTTGCATTCCTTTATGCATAAATACCCTTGGGAAAGGTATTAATTCATCTTTTCTATCCAGTTATGGGTTAAATAACAGCACAGATTGTGTTCCATAGCCTTGGCTGGCAACCAGTCTACTGCAGAAAGCAATGGCAACCTACTGCGGGGTAATCTTCTGCCCAGTCAGTCATGTCTCTTTTAAGACATGATCGCCCAAAGTGTGAATCACGTATGGCACTTAACTGACTGATTGATTGACTAGATTAATGACAAAGTCTCCTCAGTTTACAATCGAAATGACTAGATGGAGCCGTAACTTCTATTCTAACAGTTACTTTTCTCATACTTTTTGCTTGTGGAACTATCTTTCAACCTCTTGCTTTTCAGTTCTTCAGAAATTTAAATGCAATATGAATTGTTATTGTCTTGTTAATTCCAGTTCCTTTATTGTTCTCGCTCATTAATAATATGTTTTCTTTTCACATATTCTCTCACATTTAGTAAACCATTGTGTCATTGTGAATTTATTGCCTTGCTTGGAGTGAAATGATTGAAAAAAAAATTGAAGATATTATTATGATCTAATTCTTGTAAACTTAAACTTTCACTTACACGCAAATACCCTTGGGAAAGGTATTAATCCGTCATTTCCCTCCAGCTATGGATCAAATAACAGGACAGATTGGGTTCTTTAGCCTTGGATGGCAACCAGTCTACTGCAGAAAGCAATGGCAACTTATTGCGGGTTAAACTTCTGCCCAGTCAGTCATGAGACATGATCGCCCAAAGCGTGTATCACGTATGGCACTTAACTGACTGATTGAACATTATAGTTGAGTCATTATTAAGGCTTCTACTGGGCATAAAGTGGGGGATCGGTTTTTTATTGTTCTGAAGTAATAAACTGATCCCCCACTAATTACTACTTGATAATATAATACATCTCTTCCCCATTTAGTTATGGGTTAAATAATAAAACAGATTGGGTTCTATAGCCTTGGCTGGCAATCTACTGTGGGATAATCTTCTGCCCAGTCAGTCATGTCTCTTTCGAGACATGATCGCCCAAGCGTGTATTACGTATGGCACTTAACTGTCTGACTTGTAAAGAAAAAGCACAAGTAGGGTTTCTATTCATAATTAAAGATTCAAAAGAAAACAAGTGTTAGGAAAGCCCTTGGTTCTTTTAAATGAATACTGTTCAGCAGATAAAATGATTTTTTTTGTTGCTATATTGCAGTAAACGATGGATTCTTTTTCCTCCTGAAGACACAGAGAACCTTTATCCAACAAGAATCCCTTATGAAGAATCTAGTGTCTATAGTGAGGTGAATATTAAAAATCCTGACTTTGCCAAGTATCCAAAGTTTAAGGTAAGACAAATCAACACTACTTATATAGACTGGTCTACTAGTAAGAAATACGGAAATTATTTTTAGGGAATAATTTTTTTAGAGAGAATTCATTAGACTTTTCTGAAGTCATGGCAACAAAATAAAAATATATGATTAAAAAAACATAGAAATATACACAAACAAGCAGTATAGCCTGGCATTGCTTGAGTGTAATGAAAGCTTTAAAATTAATCCATGGTCTTGGAGCTCAGACTCTTTGGACGTTGGCACAAAAGACTAAAAAGCAATAGTTGTTTCCAGTTAAAGTGAAACTGTAGACTGAAAGAAAAATGAATGGATGTAAGTCAAATTTTGATTTCCTGGTATCGATATCGAATAAGTTTTTTTTCATTGTAAACTGAATTTTGAAGGCTAAATAAGTCCTCTGAGTAAATGGTATCATGGCTGAGACTACGAACTACAATTATATCTACTTAGAGCCAAACCCGAAACAAAAACTAAAATAAAAGAGCTGAAAAAAATACAGACATACAGGCAGATAAACAGACACACACACAAACATCTTGCCTTTTATATATATATATATATATATATTATCGATTTTCTGCACTATTGTAAGAACTGCAACCTTGAAACTTTTGAATATCGTTTCTTATGTCTTTGTCTATGAGTACCAAATTTGATTAAAATCGGACCACTCCTTCTATAACTCGATTTTATTTATCAGGAGTACCTCGACACAAAACCTAGCTAAGAACACTCTCAGACGCTTGTAGTACAACTGTGTAAATTTTCAAGAAAATCGGTTCAGCCGTTTCGGAGTCTATAGGTAACGGACACGCAGACAAAGTTCCATTTATAAATAAGTTTAGATTTAGATTTAGATTAGATATTTTTAGTTATTATTTTTATTTTAGGCCATGACTTGAAATATTTGTCTCTGCTTTTGATGGATGTGTATTTTGGTGCAGCGGATATCAGATCGGAATGTAAAAGTCGGAAAACCAAGTTCAAATTCAAGTTGAATTTGCTGCGTTCACATATTTGCAAATACCTTTGAGAAAGGCATGAATCAGTCGCTTCTCTTTCCAACTATGAGTTAAATAGCCTTGGTTGGTGACCAGTCTACCACAGAAAGCAATGGCAACCTAGTGGGGGATAATCTTCTGCCCAGTCAGTTATGTCTTTTTTGAGACATGATCACTCAAGTGCGTATCATGTATAGCACTTAACTGACTGACTATACTTCTGAGATGAGTTAGTATTTACATTATTTACACTGTTCAGAATGTTGTCCTCATGTTTATTGCCATGTTTACAATGTTTCAGCCATTGTATGCTCCCGCCTTCTTCAGGTGCTAGGAATTTTGAACCAGACCCTTAAATTTCCAGTGGTGAACAAATCACTGAGAGAGTTGAGCTAAAGGGAGATAATTACATGGCATCCAGAAGTGGCATTGCACATGGAATCAGAATTATATACCCCTGTGATCAAAATAAAGGGTTTGGTTCAAAATTTGTATCATCTGAAGAAGGCTGAAGCATATGACGACTGAAACGTCATAAACATGGCAATAAAGATGAGGACAGCAGTCTGAACAGTGTAAATAATATGATTAAAAATATATAATAATGAAAATGGATGTGCTTTGTGGTGCAGTGGATATCGGCTCGGAATCAGAAATCAGTGAGTCGAGTTTGAATTCCAGTTGAATTCCTTCTATTCACTTATGCGCAAATACCCTTTGGAAAGATATTAATTCGACATTTCTCCCTCCAGCTATGGGTAAAAAGGCAGAACAGATTGGATTCTATAGCCTTGGTTGGCAACCAGTCTACCACAGAAAGTAATGGCAACCTACTGTGGGAAAATTTTCTGCCTAGTCAGTCATGTCTCTTTTGAGCCATGATCACCCAAGCATGTATCATGTATGGCACATGACTGACTGAATAATGAAAATATTTTAACTGAGAATATCTTAAGAATTTTAAATTAGTTTGCTATTTTTGTAAGACATTTTGCTAATTCATCTTTTTATATTTCTGTTTTGTGTTGTTTTTTTTTCTTTGTTCCTTTCCCCTCAACATCATGTTTGTCTTTCAATATTTTAATAAATATTTTAATAAATATTTTCTTATTTAAATCTTTTTTGGACTTAGTTTATGTTGATCTTTAAATTATTAACAAAAATCTATGTGCGTCTAAATCTAAATCTAAACTTATTTATAAATGGAACTTTGTGTGTCTCTGTGTGTGTGTGTGTCTGTTACCTGTAGACTCCGAAACGGCTGAAACGATTTTCTTGAAAATTTACACAGTTGTACTATAAGTGTCTGTGAGTGTTCATAGCTAGGTTTTGTGTTGAGGTACCCCCAATAAATTTTTTAAAAATTTTTTTTTAATCATATCACCCCAAGCAAGGCGATAATGCCACTGATGCACAGGGGGCTACGTAAGGGTAAAAAGAATGGAAAAGAGGAAGCCGGAAACCACATCATAAACAGGGAACAAGGGATGCGCCTCTTCACCTGTTCAGTAGACGTGGGTGGAGTGTGAACCGGGCGATAGTTTAGTCTATCTACTCCAATTGGAAAAAAAAATAAAAGAGTGAAAAGATTGGAAAAGAGAAAACCGGAAACCGCATCCTAAACAGGAAACAAGGGATGAGCCTCTTCACCTGTTCAATAGATGTGGGTGGAGCATGAACCGGGTGATAGTTTAGTCTATCTACTCCAATTGGAAAAAAAAAAAATAAAAGAGTGAAAATACTTGAAAAGAGAAAACCAGAAACTGCATCCTAAACAGGAAACAAGGGATGAGTCACTTCACCTGTTCAATAGATGAATATCGAAAATCGATAATCGAAAAATTCAGGTTATAGAAGGAGTGGTCCAATTTTAACAAATTTGATACACTCATAGACAAAGGGGTAAAGAATGAAAAAGAGGAAGCCGGAAACCACATCATAAACAGGGAACAAGGGATGCGCCTCTTCACCTGTTCAGTAGACGTGGGTGGAGTGTGAACCGGGCGATAGTTTAGTCTATCTACTCCAATTGGAAAAAAAAATAAAAGAGTGAAAAGATTGGAAAAGAGAAAACCGGAAACCGCATCCTAAACAGGAAACAAGGGATGAGCCTCTTCACCTGTTCAATAGATGTGGGTGGAGCATGAACCGGGTGATAGTTTAGTCTATCTACTCCAATTGGAAAAAAAAAAAATAAAAGAGTGAAAATACTTGAAAAGAGAAAACCAGAAACTGCATCCTAAACAGGAAACAAGGGATGAGTCACTTCACCTGTTCAATAGATGAATATCGAAAATCGATAATCGAAAAATTCAGGTTATAGAAGGAGTGGTCCAATTTTAACAAATTTGATACACTCATAGACAAAGACATAAGAAACAATATTCAGAAGTTTCAAGGTTGCAGTTCTTACAATAGTGCAGAAAATCGAAAATATATATATATAAAAGGCAAGATGTTTGTGTGTGTGTCTGTTTATCTGCCTGTATGTCCTTTATACAAATCCTTAATTTTTATCTGATTCTCACCAAACTTCACGCAAATATTCTTTAGGCTGAGTCTGAGCTCCAGGACCATGGATTAGTTTTAAAGCTTTCATTACACCCAAGCAATACCGGGCTGTATTGCTAGTAAAAGATATTTAATTTGATTTAAGAGCTGAATGCATGTGATATATGATTGACCAATGAAAAGCAAACAACACAAAAGTGAAAACAGCAGAACTTTTTTCTTTTTCTCCGTATCTCATTCTCTGATGAAACTTTAATAAAAAATGTCAGATTGATAAATGTTTCTTATTTATTTTTTATTTTATATTCACCTCTTAATTGCTGTTGCTCTCAGGTTCACACTGACTTGGAGTTATAGAACCTGCTAGGGTCTAGCTATGGAAAAATAGTAATCCCCCCCCCGCCCAACAAAAATAAAACACTATGAAAATATAAAAATACCACTAATATATTTTATCTGTAATTGAAGGCATACAATTGTCTTTAAAATACATTTAATTGTTTGTAGTAAAAATACCAGTCATACATTTCATCTATAATTGAAGGTATACAATTTCCTTCAAGATACATTTAATTGAGGCCAAAATATTGTGTTCAAAATATTTAGATTTTGCCATAAAATAACCCATGGAGGTGTTGATGCACTGCCAAACAAATCAAATCTTTATCTTATTATTCTATCGGATTCCTATCCATATTTGATTTGTATTTAATCATAAAATCTGCATTAACCCTGAATTCGTAACAAAGGGCCATTTGTTACCCCTAAGATTTTTGAAGTACTCATAATTCTAAATTGCTAACTTGTTTCTTTTGATCCTTCTCACGACTCTCTTGACTCAGTGAGGATGTGTATTTTGCAGTGGGGCACAATTGTCATTAGAGGTGAAAGCTGAGGGTTAATTACAGTGTTTTACTTTTTTTTATAGAATTCTCAGCCACATGTAATAATTTTAAAAGCTGGTCAAGTTCTTTATGTTCCTTGGAAATGGTGGCACTTTGCAGAGTGTTTGGAAACATCATTAAGCATTAATACTTGGCTGCAGCTGGTAAGTATAAATGCTATTCATTTACAAAATTTTTATCACTTTACACCTTCATAAGCTAACATTTTCCGCTGTCATTTTTTTTTAACCATTTCACCCCAAACAAGGCTATAGTTTCACTGGGATGCAAGGGGATTACAAGGAATAAAAAGAATGGGAAGACATAAATGAGGAGAAAGGACAATAAAAGAACAGGTTTCAGGAAGACAGAAGATGGCAATAATGCCACTAAGATGTAAGGGGTTACTGGGAGTGAAAGAGAATGAGAAGACTTTAGTGAGGAGAAAGGACAATAAAAGAAGAGGTTTCAGGAAGACAGAAGATGGCGATAATGCCACTAAGATGTAAGGGGTTACTGGGAGTGAAGGAGAATGAGAAGATTTTAGTAGGGAGAAAGGACAATAAAAGAACAGGTTTCGGGAAGACAGAAGATGGCAATAATGCCACTAAGATGTAAGGGGTTACTGGGAGTGAAAGAGAATGAGAAGACTTTAGTGAGGAGAAAGGACAATAAAAGAACAGGTTTTAGGAAGATAGAAGATGGCGATAATGCCACTAAGATGTAAGGGGTTACTGGGAGTGAAGGAGAATGAGAAGATTTTAGTGAGGAGAAAGGACAATAAAAGAACAGGTTTTAGGAAGACAGAAGATGGCGATAATGCCACTAAGATGTAAGGGGTTACTGGGAGTGAAAGAGAATGAGAAGACTTTAGTAGGGAGAAAGGACAATAAAAGAACAGGTTTCGGGAAGACAGAAGATGGCAATAATGCCACTAAGATGTAAGGGGTTACTGGGAGTGAAAGAGAATGAGAAGACTTTAGTAGGGAGAAAGGACAATAAAAGAACAGGTTTCGGGAAGACAGAAGATGGCAATAATGCCACTAAGATGTAAGGGGTTACTGGGAGTGAAGGAGAATGAGAAGACTTTAGTAGGGAGAAAGGACAATAAAAGAACAGGTTTCGGGAAGACAGAAGATGGCAATAATGCCACTAAGATGTAAGGGGTTACTGGGAGTGAAGGAGAATGAGAAGACTTTAGTAGGGAGAAAGGACAATAAAAGAACAGGTTTCAGGAAGACAGAAGATGGCGATAATGCCACTAAGATGTAAGGGGTTACTGGGAGTGAAGGAGAATGAGAAGACTTTAGTAGGGAGAAAGGACAATAAAAGAACAGGTTTCGGGAAGACAGAAGATGGCAATAATGCCACTAAGATGTAAGGGGTTACTGGGAGTGAAAGAGAATGAGAAGACTTTAGTGAGGAGAAAGGACAATAAAAGAACAGGTTTCAGGAAGACAGAAGATGGCAATAATGCCACTAAGATGTAAGGGGTTACTGAGAGTGAAAGAGAATGAGAAGACTTTAGTGAGGAGAAAGGACAATAAAAGAACAGGTTTCAGGAAGAGAGAAGATGGAAATAATGCCACTAAGATGTAAGGGGTTACTGGGAGTGAAAGAGAATGAGAAGATTTTAGTGAGGAGAAAGGACAATAAAAGAACAGGTTTTAGGAAGACAGAAGATGGCGATAATGCCACTAAGATGTAAGGGGTTACTGGGAGTGAAAGAGAATGAGAAGACTTTAGTGAGGAGAAAGGACAATAAAAGAAGAGGTTTCAGGAAGACAGAAGATGGCGATAATGCCACTAAGATGTAAGGGGTTACTGGGAGTGAAAGAGAATGAGAAGACTTTAGTGAGGAGAAAGGACAATAAAAGAACAGGTTTCAGGAAGACAGAAGATGGCAATAATGCCACTAAGATGTAAGGGGTTACTGGGAGTGAAAGAGAATGAGAAGACTTTAGTGAGGAGAAAGGACAATAAAAGAACAGGTTTCGGGAAGACAGAAGATGGCAATAATGCCACTAAGATGTAAGGGGTTACTGGGAGGTGAAAGAGAATGAGAAGACTTTAGTGAGGAGAAAGGACAATAAAAGAACAGGTTTTAGGAAGACAGAAGATGGCGATAATGCCACTAAGATGTAAGGGGTTACTGGGAGTGAAAGAGAATGAGAAGACTTTAGTTAGGAGAAAGGACAATAAAAGAACAGGTTTCAGGAAGACAGAAGATGGCAATAATGCCACTAAGATGTAAGGGGTTACTGGGAGTGAAAGAGAATGAGAAGACTTTAGTGTGGAGAAAGGACAATAAAAGAACAGGTTTCAGGAAGACAGAAGATGGCAATAATGCCACTAAGATGTAAGGGGTTACTGGGAGTGAAAGAGAATGAGAAGACTTTAGTTAGGAGAAAGGACAATAAAAGAACAGGTTTCAGGAAGACAGAAGATGGCAATAATGCCACTAAGATGTAAGGGGTTACTGGGAGTGAAAGAGAATGAGAAGACTTTAGTGTGGAGAAAGGACAATAAAAGAACAGGTTTCAGGAAGTCAGAAGATGGCAATAATGCCACTAAGATGTAAGGGGTTACTGGGAGTGAAAGAGAATGAGAAGACTTTAGTGAGGAGAAAGGACAATAAAAGAACAGGTTTCAGGAAGACAGAAGATGGCAATAATGCCACTAAGATGTAAGGGGTTACTGGGAGTGAAAGAGAATGAGAAGACTTTAGTGAGGAGAAAGGACAATAAAAGAACAGGTTTCGGGAAGACAGAAGATAGCAATAATGCCACTAAGATGTAAGGGGTTACTGGGAGTGAAAGAGAATGAGAAGACTTTAGTGAGGAGAAAGGACAATAAAAGAACAGGTTTTAGGAAGACAGAAGATGGCAATAATGCCACTAAGATGTAAGGGGTTACTGGGAGTGAAAGAGAATGAGAAGACTTTAGTGAGGAGAAAGGACAATAAAAGAACAGGTTTCGGGAAGACAGAAGATGGCAATAATGCCACTAAGATGTAAGGGGTTACTGGGAGTGAAAGAGAATGAGAAGACTTTAGTGAGGAGAAAGGACAATAAAAGAACAGGTTTAAGGAAGACAGAAGATGGCAATAATGCCACTAAGATGTAAGGGGTTACTGGGAGTGAAGGAGAATGAGAAAACTTTAGTGAGGAGAAAGGACAATAAAAGAACAGGTTTCGGGAAGACATAAGATGGCAATAATGCCACTAAGATGTAAGGGGTTACTGGGAGTGAAAGAGAATGAGAAGACTTTAGTGAGGAGAAAGGACAATAAAAGAACAGGTTTTAGGAAGACAGAAGATGGCAATAATGCCACTAAGATGTAAGGGGTTACTGGGAGTGAAAGAGAATGAGAAGATTTTAGTGAGGAGAAAGGACAATAAAAGAACAGGTTTTAGGAAGACAGAAGATGGCAATAATGCCACTAAGATGTAAGGGGTTACTGGGAGTGAAGGAGAATGAGAAAACTTTAGTGAGGAGAAAGGACAATAAAAGAACAGGTTTTAGGAAGACAGAAGATGGCAATAATGCCACTAAGATGTAAGGGGTTACTGGGAGTGAAAGAGAATGAGAAGACTTTAGTGAGGAGAAAGGACAATAAAAGAACAGGTTTTAGGAAGACAGAAGATGGCAATAATGCCACTAAGATGTAAGGGGTTACTGGGAGTGAAGGAGAATGAGAAAACTTTAGTGAGGAGAAAGGACAATAAAAGAACAGGTTTTAGGAAGACAGAAGATGGCAATAATGCCACTAAGATGTAAGGGGTTACTGGGAGTGAAAGAGAATGAGAAGACTTTAGTGAGGAGAAAGGACAATAAAAGAACAGGTTTTAGGAAGACAGAAGATGGCAATAATGCCACTAAGATGTAAGGGGTTACTGGGAGTGAAGGAGAATGAGAAAACTTTAGTGAGGAGAAAGGACAATAAAAGAACAGGTTTCGGGAAGACATAAGATGGCAATAATGCCACTAAGATGTAAGGGGTTACTGGGAGTGAAAGAGAATGAGAAGACTTTAGTGAGGAGAAAGGACAATAAAAGAACAGGTTTCAGGAAGACAGAAGATGGCAATAATGCCACTAATATGTAAGGGGTTACTGGGAGTGAAAGAGAATGAGAAGACTTTAGTGAGGAGAAAGGACAATAAAAGAACAGGTTTCAGGAAGACAGAAGATGGCAATAATGCCACTAAGATGTAAGGGGTTACTGGGAGTGAAAGAGAATGAGAAGACTTTAGTGAGGAGAAAGGACAATAAAAGAACAGGTTTTAGGAAGACAGAAGATGGCAATAATGCCACTAAGATGTAAGGGGTTACTGGGAGTGAAGGAGAATGAGAAAACTTTAGTGAGGAGAAAGGACAATAAAAGAACAGGTTTCGGGAAGACATAAGATGGCAATAATGCCACTAAGATGTAAGGGGTTACTGGGAGTGAAGGAGAATGAGAAGACTTTAGTGAGGAGAAAGGACAATAAAAGAACAGGTTTCGGGAAGACATAAGATGGCAATAATGCCACAAAGATGCAAGGGGTTACTGGGAGGGAAAGAGAATGAGAAGACTTTAGTGAGGAGAAAGGACAATAAAAGAACAGGTTTTAGGAAGACAGAAGATGGCGATAATGCCACTAAGATCTAAGGGGTTACTGGGAGTGAAAGAGAATAAGAAGACTTTAGTGAGGAGAAAGGACAATAAAAGAACAGGTTTTAGGAAGACAGAAGATGGCGATAATGCCACTAAGATGTAAGGGGTTACTGGGAGGAAAGAGAATGAGAAGACTTTAGTGAGGAGAAAGGACAATAAAAGAACAGGTTTCGGGAAGACATAAGATGGCAATAATGCCACTAAGATGTAAGGGGTTACTGGGAGTGAAAGAGAATGAGAAGACTTTAGTGAGGAGAAAGGACAATAAAAGAACAGGTTTTAGGAAGACAGAAGATGGCAATAATGCCACTAAGATGTAAGGGGTTACTGGGAGTGAAGGAGAATGAGAAAACTTTAGTGAGGAGAAAGGACAATAAAAGAACAGGTTTCGGGAAGACATAAGATGGCAATAATGCCACTAAGATGTAAGGGGTTACTGGGAGGAAAGTGAATGCGAAGACTTTTGTGAGGAGAAAGGACAATAAAAGAACAGGTTTTAGGAAGACAGAAGATGGCAATAATGCCACTAAGATGTAAGGGGTTACTGGGAGTGAAGGAGAATGAGAAAACTTTAGTGAGGAGAAAGGACAATAAAAGAACAGGTTTCGGGAAGACATAAGATGGCAATAATGCCACTAAGATGTAAGGGGTTACTGGGAGTGAAAGAGAATGAGAAGACTTTAGTGAGGAGAAAGGACAATAAAAGAACAGGTTTTAGGAAGATAGAAGATGGCAATAATGCCACTAAGATGTAAGGGGTTACTGGGAGTGAAAGAGAATGAGAAGACTTTAGTGAGGAGAAAGGACAATAAAAGAACAGGTTTCAGGAAGACAGAAGATGGCAATAATGCCACTAAGATGTAAGGGGTTACTGGGAGTGAAAGAGAATGAGAAGACTTTAGTGAGGAGAAAGGACAATAAAAGAACAGGTTTCGGGAAGACAGAAGATGGCAATAATGCCACTAAGATGTAAGGGGTTACTGGGAGTGAAAGAGAATGAGAAGACTTTAGTGAGGAGAAAGGACAATAAAAGAACAGGTTTCAGGAAGACAGAAGATGGCAATAATGCCACTAAGATGTAAGGGGTTACTGGGAGTGAAGGAGAATGAGAAAACTTTAGTGAGGAGAAAGGACAATAAAAGAACAGGTTTCGGGAAGACAGAAGATGGCGATAATGCCACTAAGATGTAAGGGGTTAATGGGAGTGAAGGAGAATGAGAAGATTTTAGCGAGGAGAAAGGACAATAAAAGAACAGGTTTCAGGAAGACAGAAGATGGCAATAATGCCACTAAGATGTAAGGGGTTACTGGGAGTGAAAGAGTATGAGAAGACTTTAGTGAGGAGAAAGGACAATAAAAGAACAGGTTTCAGGAAGACAGAAGATGGAAATAATGCCACTATGATGTAAGGGGTTACTGAAAGTGGAAAATAATAAGAAGACTACAGCGAGGAGAAAAGACTATAAAAGAACAGGTTTCAGGAAGACAGATGGTAGCTCTTATTGTTGGAGTAAAGTTTTGAAATTTGTAGGTGATAAGGAAGCAAGATATTGGAAAGGAGTTACACAGATGAGAAGCATGTGAAAAGAAACTATTAGAATAGAATTAAACAGTAAAATGGTGAGACCTAGTTGCCAATCTAGTGATACACTTAAATTCATGCAGGTGAGGCATCAAGGAGGAAAGCTTATTAGAACAATTGCCATGAAAATGAAGTAGAAGGATTATATTTAATAATTTCCTAAATCAGCTGCTAGGAAATTTGGTTCAATGTGTCATGTTAGACAATTTTTCTCACCAGAAACTCTTACACATATACAATATAAATCTGCCATTTGTCCATGCATTGAATATTGTTGTCACATTTGGTCTGGAGCTTCTGCTATATATTTAGAGATTTTTGATAAAATACAAAGAAGAATCTGCAATGTTATTGGTCCAGATCTGACATCTCAACTTCAGTCACTTTCCCACTACTGTATCGTATCTTGCCTGTGACATTTCTAAAAATATTTTCATGGTAATTGTTTTAATGAGCTTTGGTACATAGACTTTATGAATTGAAGTGCAGTGCTAGATTGGCAGTTGGGTCTCTTATCATTTTACAGTGGAAATAGTTAGATGCAACTGTAAATTAAAAGTTTCTTCTCTTGCACTTCTTGCTTTTGGCACTCTCTTCCAGCCTCTTGCTTTTCAGTCAGCTTTGATCATCAAAAATTTAAATGCAGTGTCAATTGTTATTTTTTTATTAATTTATTTTTTTATAATCATATCACCCCAAGCAAGACATTTTACTGTCACTGTTTTGCAGGGTGTTACATAGGAGCAAAGTTATGAGAAAGAGTGACAGGTTATAGGGGGTGTCAGGAAGTGGATAAGAGAAGGATGATAATACTGATGAGAGTGGAGTGGATGGAGAAAGCAGCATGAGAGAGAGGATGCAGGTTAGTGAGATAGGAGATGACTATTGACTTTACATTTAAATTCTTGGAGATTGTAGCTGTTGGGGAAGCAAGTAAATGGAAGGGAATTCCACAGGTGAGAAGTGCGAGAAAAGAAGCTGCTGGAGTAGAATTTGCGTTTACATTTTATTGGTTTCAAAGTAAAAGGGTAGGACCTAGTTGCTAATCTTGTGGCTCCAGTAAATTTATATATAGGGGGCACCAGAGAGCTAAGTTCATGGGAGGAGAAGCTGTGAAAGTATTTGTAGAAGAGATACAGGGATGTCGGTGAGAAAGTGACTCTATCTGAGCTACCAAGTCAGGATCGATCACATTACAGATTCTCTGTTGGATTTTGTCAAGGACACCTATCTTCTTGCTTCTTAATTTTTAATTTTTAATTTTTTATGGTTAATAATGTTTTTTTTTTCTTCTTTGCTTACACTCAGTAAACCCTTGCTTTATTGCCTTGCTTGGGGTGGGTTAAAAAGATGCTTAATTTGTATAATGCTTTGTCTCGCTAATGTAAATTTTGGTTTTTGAAATTAAATTTTTTCTGATGATGCCTTTTCAATAAAGTACAGTAAATAGGACAGATTGGGTTCTATAGCCTTGGTCGGCAACCAGTCTACCATAGAAAGCAATGGCAATCTACTGCGGGATAATCATCTGCCCAGTCGGTCATGTCTCGAAAGAGACATGATTGCCCAAATCATGTATTACGTATGGCACTTAACTGACTGACTGAATATAATAGTTGAAAACATGATTAAGGCTTTTACTGGTCATAAAGTGGGGGGTCGCTTTTGTATTGTCATGAAGTAATAAACTGATCCCCCAGTAATTACTACTTAATAACATAATACATCTCTTCTCCCTCTAGCTATGAGCCAAATAACAGGACAGATTGCGTTCTATAGCCTTGGTTGGCAACCAGTTTATCACAGAAAGCAATAGCAACCTAATGCGGGATAATCATCTGCCCAGTCAGTCATGTCTCTTTCGAGACATGATCGCCCAAAGTGTGTATCAGGTATGGCACTTAACTAACAGTAAATATATTCATTGTGGAGCAACTGATATCAGCTTGGAATGAGAAATCAAAGAACCAAGTTTGAATTTGTTGCATTCACTTATGCACAACTACCCTTGGGAAAGGTAGGAACCTATCACTTCTCCCTCCAGCTATTGGTTAAATAGCAGGACAGATCAGATTCTATAGCCTTTGTTGGCAACTAGTCTACTGCAGAAAGAAATGGTAATCTACTGCAGGAAAATTTGCTTAGTCAGTTAGGGATCAAAAGAGACATGATCACCCATGCATGTATCACGTATGGTACTTGACTGACTGACTGACGGTACATATATAATGCATAGTACGAGGGTGGCTCCAAAAGTAACGCCTTCTATTCACTTCTGGGTAAGCTCAAATCACACTTTGACTTGTTAATGTAGATTTTGCTCTTATGAAATAAAATACTTTTTCTGATGACACTCATTCATTGGTGCGACATGTAAAAGTCAAAGTTTTCCAAATTGTTTCACACACACATATACACACATAAGGGTATCCAAGGGGTGCTGAAAATTTATCTGCCTGAGAGATTTTACAAAATCTCACTGAAGAAATAAAGATCAGAATTTGGTGGTCATGGTAGTGGTGGATCCCTTCTTTGGTTGGGCTAAGAACTTTTCAGTATTTCTTTGGATATAATATTCTTTTTATAATATAATAAAGTTTGGTTCTTAAATTTCTTAATATGTTTTAACACTTTCCTATAAGAATCAAATTAACGTTTCCTTTGCTTTTTTTTGAAAAAGAAATCATTTCATCAGAACTTTTCTATGTTTTGGAATTCCATTGGTTCTCTTGTTTTTTTTTTAACCTTTTGTCTTTTACAGCCTGAAGACAATGCCTCTCGAGTTGAAGAAGCTATTACCAGAATGATTTTCAGCAAATGGATGACTTTCAACAAAAATACTGACCACTGGCTGAACCCAAATGAAGTAAGCTGCCTTTATGTTGGGTAGAAAATTTGGAAATTATTTTTTTTAGTTTTAAACTTTTCTCTTCATAATTCCTCTTTATAGATTTAATTGTTGCCAGGTGCGAATGATGATAATCGCAGATTAATTGAACGGATCCATTGCAAAAACTTGGATAAAGATATTTTTTTTAAACAATCTCCTTATTCTGCTCAATTTTTGGTTTTAAAGCAAACTCTGATATATAAAAATAATTGTACTCTTTTGTGATTTTCGGGAAAGACAGATATGAACGTCACTATACACATGCAAAAATCTTCTTCTCCAATGTGATGTATTCCTTCAGGACATAAACAATCATGGCCTTACACATCTCCCTATCACTTGTTGCTCTTAATACCCCTTCTCCTGTTATTCTATTCAATTCCCGATCCACCATCTATCTGCTCAAGTTTATCAAGTATGGCATAAATTACTTTCTCTGGTCTCTCTTCCGCTCTATTTATCCTGTGAGCATCAGGTTCTCCAAGCCCTCCTTCCTCATTACATGTCCACAAAGCTTCAGATGTCTTTTCATGATGTTAAGTATCAGTTTTTGTCTTGTGTCTATTCTTTCCAAAACCTCATTGTTGTTTGCATGTTTCATCCATGGGATCCTCAGCATCCTTCTGTAGAACCCCATTTTGGTTGTTTCATGTCTTTCCTTCATCTTTGATGAGATTTTTCAGCATTCACTGTCATATTAAAGGACAAACATCACATAATCCAGTACTCTCTTCCAGCAAAATTTTCCTGTCTCTTAATACTCTACTCAGCTTTTAGAATGCATCCTAGGCCATACCAAATGCCTGTACATCTTCGGATCTCTGTATCACACTTTCTTCTTCTGTTAAAACACTTCCCAGGTATTTAAACTTCTGCAACTGTTTGATTTTAGTATCACCAACTTGTAGTTGGCATTTTGGGTTCTTCATGCATTCAGTTTTCTTGTCGTTTATATGTAGTCAAGGAGCACCAGAAAAGTGATTTTATTTTTTAACATTTCAATAAAACACTTATATTTACTTCTTTTATCAAATGTTGAGTTTAACTCATCAAATGTTGAGTTTAACTCATCAAATGTTGAGTTTAACTAAAACAACAAAAAGTATTCAAACTTGAACCCTTGTTCTTGCAAAAACAAAATGAGTATCAAAAGGGTGGTTTTTCCCATGACACTGCTATTATTTTAACTACCTTCACTCCTTGGCAATTTTTATTGTGCTAAAACGTGATGATTAGAATTGTAATTAAACCTGGTTTCCTATTGCCTGGTTCATACTCCTCTCTTGTCTTTTGAACAGGAGTAGAGGTTTGACCATTGTTTTCTGTTTAGGATTAATTTTGTGGTTTCTTCTAAAGTCTTTTAATTCTCTTTCACTTCCAGTAACCTTTTGCATCACCATATCATTGTCACCTTTCTTGTAGTGAACAGATTTTAAAAAAACATATGAAAGTGGGAAACGTTTAAAGGCACAGTCCACCAATGGACATGAAATCAAGCTCTCCTATCATTCTGAAGATGAGATTCTGATCTCGAAATTTTAATGAATAATAAATAGGTAATACCCAACATCTTATTTACCTTCCTTTATTATATTAAACGCATTGTGATAGCCTTCAAATACCTACCTATACACCATATGAAAGTGAATTTATACATTTTCTTTGTTCTTGAAAATTGACAACAAAAATAACAAACACTCTTTATTAGATTGAATAGAAGAGAGTTTTCCAGAATCCTAATATTGTTTCCAGCCTTTAAGAGGCATTGTTGACATGATCTTTTGTGTGTAACAGCTTCAATAGTAGAGTTGTGAGCAGCAAAAACCACTGATGTTCATATGGGATCTCCAGAAGGTTTTCGACAAAGTCCCAAGACCAGCAATGTGGGTCATTCTTGCCTGCTTCGGCTGTCCAGATCACATTGTGTGTCCGATCTTTATGCTTCACAGCAGTATGGAGGGCCAGTTGAACTATTAGAATGTCCTCTTTTTTTTTTTTTTTAATCATATCATCCCGAGCAAGGCTGTAACGCCACTGATGTGCAGGGGGCTACGTAAGAGTGAAAAGATTGGAAAAGAGAAAGCTGGAAACCACATCCTAAACAGGAAACAAGGGATGAGACTCTTCACCTGTTCAATAGATGTGGGTGGAGTGTGAACCAGGCAATAGTTTAGTCTGTCTATTCCAATTGAAAATAATAAAGAAAAAAGTGAGAAGTTTGGAAAAGAGAAAACCGGAAACCACATCCTAAACAGGAAACAAGAGATGAGCCTCTTCACCTGTTCAATAGACGTGGGTGGAGTGTGAACCAGGCGATAGTTTAGTCTATCTACTCCGATTGAAAACAATAAAGAAAAGAGTGAAAAGGTTGGAAAAGAGAAAACCGGAAACCGCATCCTAAATAGGAAACAAGGGGTGAGCCTCTTCACCTGTTCAATAGACGTGGGTGGAGTATGAACCGGGCAATAGTTTAGTCTGTCTATTCCAATTGAAAACAATAAAGAAAAAAGTGAGAAGTTTGGAAAAGAGAAAACCGGAAACCATATCCTAAACAGGAAACAAGAGATGAGCCTCTTCACCTGTTCAATAGACGTGGGTGGAGTGTGAACCAGGCGATAGTTTAGTCTATCTACTCCGATTGAAAACAATAAAGAAAAGAGTGAAAAGGTTGGAAAAGAGAAAACCGGAAACCGCATCCTAAATAGGAAACAAGGGGTGAGCCTCTTCACCTGTTCAATAGACGTGGGTGGAGTATGAACCGGGCAATAGTTTAGTCTGTCTATTCCAATTGAAAACAATAAAGAAAAGAGTGAAAAGGTTGGAAAAGAGAAAACTGGAAACCGCATCCTAAGCAGGAAACAAGGGATGAGCCTCTTCACCTGTTCAATAGACGTGGATGGAGTATGAACCGGGCGATAGTTTAGTCTATCTACTCCAATTAAATATAAATGAAATCAAGTGTTTCCAGTAAAGATTTTAATTTGAATTACACTTGAGTTTTAGAAAGCTGGGTTAGTTGGAATAAAAGTGGGTAGGTGGAATTTTTTAAATTAATTCTTTATAATTTTCAGTAATGAAATGCTTTGTTCTAGAATGCTTGCAACTTTAATTAAGAGGTGGTGGCAATTTATTGAATGCTTAATAAAGAAAATGGTTGGAATAAAGGTGGCGCTGATGGATTTTTCTCTAAAGTAAATAATTGTCCTGACTCACCTACATGAAAGGCAAATGAATTTCCATATTTGACAGTAGAGAGGTCATTTTATTTTGGACAGAATGACTGAGGAAGTCCAATGCTGCCACAAATGTGAAAAGGAGACATTTTATTAAATCAATATTTTGTCTTTACTACCATTTCTTTTTCTCTCTTTTTTAAATGGCATCTCCCTTACAAACAACTTTTATCTTTTTACTTTAAAAGAAAATACAAAAATATCTCATCTTAAGGTGTTTTTTAAAGAAATGCTGGGTGGTCCTACACTTTTTGCTTGTAGTGTAGACTTAAAAGCACTCACTTACAAACAACTTTTATCTTTTTACTTTAAAAGAAAATACAAAAATATCTCATCTTAAAGTGTTTTTTAAAAAAATGCTGGGTGGTCCTACACTTTTTGCTTGTAGTGTAGACTTAAAAGCACTCACTTACAAACAACTTTTATCTTTTTACTTTAAAAGAAAATACAAAAATATCTCATCTCAAGGTGTTTTTTAAAGAAATGCTGGGTGGTCCTACACTTTTTGCTTGTAGTGTAGACTTAAAAGCACTGAGCTGTTACAACAGGTTGAATGCAAATTCAGGAATTATTCTCTTTGATTTTGCCACCATGTATTTAAGAAAGCTATTTCATGGGTTTTACTTAATCTTTTCAGGATGTTGAATCTGATGACATTAATGCTGGCTACTTATCACAGACATTGTATTTCTTAAGTCAGTGTTCACCAAGAATTCTGACGCCACAGCTGCAGTCGACTAAGGATTCTGATGCCAAAATTACAACACCAACAGATGGCAGTAAATCATCTTCCGATTCTGAGATAGCAACTTCAAGTAATTCCAAACCAAACCATTTGGAGAATTTCTTAAATTGCGTGGAGGAAATTCTGAAAAAGTATCCCCTACAGGTGACAAAATTGAACAGGTAAAAAGCTTTTCATTTTGTTAATAAAACTGTGATTGTATTTTTGCATTTTTTTGCAACGTTGCTTAACTTCAGTGATCGAGCGAGAACCAGTGTATTTAACGTGATATGGCCGTAAGCACGCACAGCCGTCACTATACGTTTACAGCACATGGTATTCCCAAGCGATCACACATCTAAGTACTGACCAGGCTCAACATTGCTTAACTTCGGTGATCAAGCGAGAACCGGTGTATTCAACGTGATTTGGCCGTAAGCACACATCCATCACAATACACTTACAGCACCTGGTATTCCCAAACAGTCACCCATCTAAGTACTGACTAGGCTTAACGTTGCTTAACTTGGTGATTGAGTGAGAACCGGTGTATTCAATGTGATATGGCTGTAAGCATGCACATCCGTCACTATACGCTTACAGCACATGGTATTCCCAAGCGGTCACCCATCTAAGTACTGACCAGGCTTAACGTTGCTTAATTCGGTGATTGAGCAAGAACAGCTGTATTCAATGTGATAGGCCATAAGCCATGGTCATTTTTAATGAAACATGTTTAAAAGAAAGGTTGCTGCCAAATAGGTAGTATCTGTAGCATAGTCATTATTTATTATTTTAATTATTTTTTAATATTTTTGCAGCTGCTAATCAAAATGCCTCTAAAAACTCAAACCTACAAATAAATTCTCATCGAAATTAATAATTTAAATTTTGTTGGTTTTCTAATGTTAGACCTTTTTATTGGTATAATTTTCTCTATTTTTTATTTTTCCTTTTCTATAGTTCTCCTGTAGATCCTGTGTCTTTTGCTTCAAACATTGAAGACAACCAAATGAAGCGGCCATATTGTCTTCTGCCTTCATCTGAAACTGAGAAAGATTCCATGCAAGCATTGGCTAATGACAGTTGCATAAAGAAACGAAGGCTGACCAATCTTTCAGGACAGACATCTTACACAAATGACCGTCCAATTGTTCAACAGCTTAGTACTTATCCTAGTGACAAAGTTTGGGAGAATATGGGACAGTCAGAGAAACAATGTGAAGCAGTGTGTCCTTTTCATTCTCAAGGAGAAAGCTCTTCAGAAAAATTGCCACAACCTGGACCATTGCGTGGCGAATTTGTTGAAGAGGAATTGTTGAAGAATCTCTTGAAACCAGATATTATCGTTTTATTAGCCCAAAATTTACATAAGCGTTATACACAGGAACTTCATGAACAATTATAAAAGAAATGATTTTTGTATTTTTTATATTACATCTCTCTTTAGAACTTAGATGATCATGTCTCATTTGAATTCTGATCTGTTCTTTTAGACTGGATGCCACTCAAAGCTAGAGAACCAAGTTTACTCTGTTATTTAACCAATTTTTAAAATCCAATGCTATATCCCTTCAGGATTTAAATGATCATAGTTCTCCACAGATTTGTTTAATTTATTATAAGCAGGAAGGTTTACCATTGTATTTGTCAGAGTTTTGAATTCAGAGTAATCCTTCTCATAGACTGGCTGTCAACCAAGGCTAGAGAACCTATTGTGCCATGCTTTTTAACTCATAGTTGATGGGTAAAAAAAGGTGAATTCATGTGCGAGAATAATAATACATTTACACAAATATGAATATCCTCTAATAAAACAAATAATATATATATATACATACATATATAAACTTATTTATAAATGGAACTTTGTCTGTGTGTGTGTGTGCACGTCTGTTACCTATAGACTCCGAAACGGCTGAACCGATTTTCTTAAAAATTTACACAGTTGTACTATAAGTGTCTGCGAGTGTTTTTTAGCTAGGTTTTGTGTCGAGGTACCCCCGATAAATATCGAAAATCGATTATCGAAAAAATTGGGTTATAGGAGGAGTGTTCCGATTTTAATCAAATTTGATACATTCATAGACAAAGACATAAGAAACGATATTCAGAAGTTTCAAGGTTGCAGTTCTTAAAATAGTGCAGAAAATTGATAATATATATATGTATAAATCGATACCAGGAAATCAAAGTTTGACTTACATCCATTCATTTTTCTTTCAGTCTACGGTTTCGCTTTAACTGGAAACTTTTTAGTCTTTTGTGCCAACGTCCAAAGTGTCTGAGCTCCAGGACCATGGATTAGTTTTAATGCTTTCATTACACCCGAGCAACACCAGTATATATATATATATATATATATATATATATATATATATATGAATATTATTTTTTTATTAGAGGATATTCATATTTATGAATTCATAATATTATTATTATATTATATGCATATAAAAAAATAATATTCATTAGAGTCGCTGACTGATGCCATTTCGGTCGGGTTTCAATCCTGGGTAAAAAAAGCAATCAGAGTCTAACCATACTGATGAGCTGTGATACGGCAAAACAGATCTGTCTGCGGATGACAATATTTACGCTCTCACACCCTGATTGAGCACTCTGGGAAAATAGTAGACTTTGATAAACCGTAGCTACTCTGGCATGTACGCATTGCTCATTGAGTGAAATGAATTAGAGCACTCTAGCTATTGGGCGCGTATAATGATATGTGCTAAAAAGTCTGCCTACTTCCACCGAACGCCCATAGCCCAGGGGTAGTGTCGCCGACTGAAGCCATTTCGGTCGGGTTTCAATCCTGGGTAAAAAAAGCAATTGGAGTCTAACTGTACTGATGAGCTGTGATACGGCGACACAGATCTGTCTTCGAATGACAATATATATATATATGAATATCTTCTAAGAAAAAAAATAATATTCATATATATATATATATATATATATATATATGAATATTATTTTTTTTCTTAGAAGATATTCATATTTGTGTAAATGCTCTGTTTATTTATTAATCAGTATATTTATTTATTTTTGTTTACTGGGCTGAATATTCAAGAAATCTTATTAGAGAAAAATATGGCTTTTCCAACAAAAGTTCACATATTTTTCAGTAAACGAAAATAAATATACTTTTTAATAAATAAATGGGAACATCTACAGAAATATGAGTAGCCACTAAAAAAATAATGTTTACATAAGAAAAATCTGTTAGATTAATAAATAAAAAACCCAACACTTTCTTCTCTTTCTTTCTGTCCTTCTGTCTGTCCGTGTATATATATATATATATATATATATATATATACACTAGCAGTATAGCCCGGTGTTGCTTGGGTGTAATGAAAGCTTTAAAATTAATCCAGGGTCCTGGAGCTCAGACTCTTTGGGCGTTGGCATGAAAGACTAAAAAGCAATAGTTGTTTCCAGTTAAAGCAAAACCATAGACTGAAAGAAAAATGAATGGATGTATGTCAAATTTGGATTTCCTGGTATCTATATCAAATAAGTTTTTTCGTTGTAAACTGAATTTTGAAGGTTAAATAAGTCCTCTGAGTAAATGGTATCATGGCTGAGACTAAGAACTACAATTATACCTACTAAGAGCCAAACCCAAAGCAAAAACTAAAATAAAAGGGCTGAAAAAAATACAGACATGCAGGCAGATAAACAGACATACACAAACATCTTGCTTTTTATATATATATATATATATATAATCGATTTTCTGCACTATTGTAAGAACTGCAACCTTGAAACTTCTGAATATCATTTCTTATGTCTTTGTCTATGAATGTATCAAATTTGATTCAAATCGGAACACTCCTCCTATAACCCAATTTTTTCGATTATCGATTTTCAATATTTATTGGGGGTACCTCAACACAAAACCTAGCTGAGAACACTTGCAGACGCATAGAGTACAACTGTGTAAATTTTCAAGAAAATCAGTTCAGCCGTTTCGGAGTGTATAGGTAACGGACACACACACACACACACAAACACACACAGACAAAGTTCGATTTATAAATAAGTTTAAATTAGATTTAGATAAGTACAGAAATAGAACATCCCAATCAAAATATTATTGGTAGCTAAAAGAAATAAATTAAACTCCCACATTACTTTGGAAAATTAAAACAAAGGTAGAATATGTAATTCTTTAAATGACCCCTGCTCTTTGTGTGTATATAAAAACTATATTTTATTAAATTTCTTAAGAATAAAAATCTATTAAATAAATGTCAAATGTAAACTATGTAGAATGTTCACCTTAGAATGTAGTTTTTGGAAAATGCAGTGAAAATTAAGACAATAATCTTGTAATAATAATGGAGACATCGATGGAAATCAGTCTCGACAGGGGTTTTAATCAACTGACCCTCTTGCTGTTAAGATTTAAAGGAGAAATCATATATTCCCCAATAATATAACCTATATTTTCAATTTTAAAGTGGATTGTTATTCTGATTTGTTAAATTAAACACACGCATAAATTTTTCTGTCTTTCCACATCCATAAATAACAAACATATTGTTTCTTGTATTCAAATGAAAATCATTTTCACAACAATAGACTAACATTGCCTGATGACAAGGTGTAATCTCGAAATACAGAAATTTCCATGTAGCTATGTAAGCTATACAAATTTAATTATATATATATATATACATATATATATATACATATATATATATATGAGATAATATTAAATATAAATTTATATATCAACAATATTAGGCAAATGAATCACACACATATATATATATAGATATATATACATAGTTCTATATTGCCACTAGATATGGACAAACAATGAGAAACATGTATATATAAAAATATAATCATATTATTATTCTGCATCTGTGATGCTTGTGTGGAGCAGGAAGACAGCCAGAGAGAAATCGAGCGCATGAAGAGCTGTCAGGAGTTCTCTGTCTTCAGCCCCAAATTCTAGACTTTATCTTGTTGATGGAGAAAAATAGATTCTGGTAGTTGCTGTTAGTCTCCGTGCCGACACACTCAACAGAACAGATTGACCGACTCAAAATAAAATCCAAATCATCCACCTGCCAAGATTGCTTGTTTTATATTAGTTCTAACTGGCCAAAATTTGCATATATTACACGTTCGTAACTTATAAATTACACCCACTAAGGACGCTTGTGCTTTTATTGTTGATTTCCGGCACTCTGCACGTGAAACGCGTTCGCACTCATTTCAGATTCTAAGGTAGGCCATTTTTAATCAGTTGACGTTTTTTTCCTTGTTCGACCAGCATTTCATCTAGCCAGGGATGGTTGCTACATTTGCATAAGCGTCCGCTATCTGCTTGCATATCACGCATGCCACTTATTGCCTCTTTGAACATGAAACTGTAGTCAGTTCAGCAGAGCTGACAGACTGCTGTTTTTCAGTTTTGCTACACTTTATATAGTCTTAAAACTCTCCCACATTTTTGCTTTTTACAACCGGATGTATCTGTCAATTACACCCGATGGTCAGCTTGTCAAGCTGGCTATCGCATGTTTTGTTGCACTTTGACATCACCTATGGCTGGATGTAACTGTCAATTACCTCTGCTGTTCAAGGTAATATATTGCACTCAAATATACAGTGGCTTGCAAAAGTCTACACCCCCTTTGAAAATTAATATATTTTCTATAATTTAACAGGGAACAACACATTTTTTCAATGATTGTTAAATAATAAACAGATCCATCATACTTTCCTTTAATATAAAAATTACATTTTAAAATATTTACACTGATTCTTAAAATCATATAACTTAGAAAAATGTCTTTGCAAAAGTCTGCACCCCACCCAGATACATGTCATTACATAGTTTATCATTGATCAGTGAATATTGACTCAGAACAAGAAATATAGGGAGTCAAGTTCAAATCCCAGTTGATTTTCCTGCATTAACTTATGCGCAAATACCCTTGGAAAAGGTATTAATCTGTCTCTTCCCTCTAGTTATGGGTTAAATAATAGGACAGATTGGGTTCTATATCCTTGGCTGGCAACCAGTCTACCGCAGAAAGTAATGGCAACCTACTGTGGGATAATCTTCTGCCCATTCAATCATGTCTCTTTCGAGATATGATCGCCCAAGCGTGTATCGCGCATGGCACTTAACTGACTGACTGAAGATAATAGTTGGAATCATGATTAAGGCTTCTACTGGGCATAAAGTGGGAGATCAGTTTTTTTTTGTTATGAAGTAATAGACTGATCCCCCACTAATTACCATGTAATAATACAATAGATTTCTTTTCCCTCTAGTTATGAGTCAAATAATAGGACAGATTGGGTTCTATAGCCTTGGTTGGCAACTAGTCTACCGCAGAAAGTAATGGCAACTTACTGTGGGATAATCTTCTGCCCATTCAGTCATGTCTCTTTGGAGATTGTTTAAGCGTGTATCACGTATGACACTTAACTGACCGATACAATCCAGAACAATCAAAAAGTGACGTGCGTTCTTCCATAACAAACAAACTTGTCCAGTCTATTATTTTGCTATATAAGGTGATTTAACTGCCTACAAAATCATCCACCACATGGTTTCTTGGTATGTTGGTCATTGGATTCTAACTGAAATTAACTCGGGAAAGAAAATGGGCAACCCTCTGTCTCAGGATCTTAAAAACCTTATTATTTAAAAGTACAATGAATATAATGACTATAAAAAGATTGCAAAAAAAAAAAAAACTTTAGAATTGCCCCTAAGCACTGTTAAAACTGTAGTTAAGAAGTGGTTAGTGCACAAAATCACTGCTACCCTACCAAATCTGGGGGACCGAGCAAACTTACCAGAAGAGCAAAATCAAAACTTATCCGGGAGGCAACCTCCAACCCTAGTGCAACACTGGAAGACTTGAAAGCTTCAGTTTACAGTACTGGAACAGATGTCCGTGCATCTACAATTTCCAGAGTATTGCATCGGTCTCGCCTGCAATGGAGGGTAGCTAGAAAAAATTCCCTCATGAAGCCTATGCACAAGTAAGCTAGGCTAAACTTTGTCAAAAGTCACATCAGTGATTCCATAACCATGTGGCGAAAGATTTTGTGGTCAGATGAGATCAAAGTTGAGTTATTTGGAAAAAATATGAAACACTCTGTTGGAAAAAGTGCACTACTCATCAACCCCATTATACCATCTCCACTGTAAAGCATGTCAGTGGCTCGATCATGCTTTGGGGCTGTTTTTCAGCTGCAGGGCCTGGAAAGCTGGTAACCATCCAATGTGCCTTGGACAATGTCAAGTACCAAGAAATATTGGAGGCAAACCTGCTGAAGTCTGCTAGAGCTCTGTGCTTGGGTCACAATTTCAAGTTTCAACAAGATAACGACCCCAAGTATGTGTCAAAAAGCACTAAAGCTTGGTTTGCTAGCAAGAAAATCACAGTTTTGGAGTGGCCCAGCCAGTCTCCAGACCCCAATCCTATAGAAAATCTATGGCGAGATCTAAAACTGGCTGTGCACCGATGTTTCCTATCCAATCTGGCACAACTCAAGAAGTTCTGCCATGAAGAATGGCAAAAAACTGTCAGCAGACCACTGCATCAAGCTTGTGGAAGGCTACCTGAGGTGCCTGAAGGCTGTAATTGACACAGGAGGAACATCCACAAAGTGTTAGCTGAAGACATTCCAAAGTGGGTGTAAACTTTTTCAAAGACATTTTTCAAAATTATCTTTTTCTTTTAAGAATCAGTTTTAAATTTTTCAAATGTATTTTGTGTATTAAATAAAAGTGTAATAGATCTGCTTATTAAAACAAATTATTGGAGTTTAAAATATTAATTGTTCCTATCAAAATAAACAAGATACATTCAGTTTTCAAGGGGGTGTAGTCTTTTGCAATGCACTGTAAATGAGATTCTTTATTTATAACAGAACAATATTAGCAAATAGATCACACACACACATATTTATATGCAATAATGTGATATATAAATTTCTATATGTAAGAACTATGTTAGGTAAATGAGTGAAAATACATTTGATTTAAAAATGCTGCTTTATTTAGAAGACAAACCAATTTACTCAGACAAGAGTGTACAGAAAGTATTTTGATTACATCCATAGTAAATTTGGGTCTAGATTTTTACACCCTTTCACCTTTCTTGGCAGATATGCTGTTATCACAGTGTGGGTTCCTTAATAATAACAGTGATAAATCCAAAAGCATTCAAGAAAGGAATGATATCAGCCAGGCCTCATGTCCAGAAACAATATCTTATATATCTCCCTCCCATTCCCACTCACATATATCTCCCTTCTCTTCCTACACACATACATCTTTCTCCCTTTTCCACACCTAACCACTCACCCACCAACTACCTCTCTCCCCTTCCAGCACACATTCATTTCTCTCCCTTTCCTACACATATGCATCTCCCTCCCCTCCTTACGCACATATCTCCCTCCCCTTCCTACACATATTTCCTTCTCTTTCCTACACACATCTCCCTACCCTCTCTACATATATATATCTCCCTCCTTTTCCTACACACATGCATATCATTCCCCTTCCCTAACCTGCTGCACACATTCGTCTACCTCCCTTTCCTACACACCTTACTCCCCTCTTTACACGTATATATCTCCCTCCTTTTCCTACACGCATGCATATTGTTCCCCTTTCCACCCCACCTATCGTCTTCCCTACCCTGCACACATTTATCTCTCTTCCCTCCCTAGACATATATCTCCCTCCTTTTCCTACACACATGCACCTCGTTCTCCTTCCCACCCACCCCACGTATCTCCTTCCTTCTCTTACACACATTCATCTTCTTCTCTTTTCTACACACATATCTCACTCCCCTTATTTTTTCAGTACTGCTGTAGCCAGGTATTGAGCTCACAACTCTTTAGGTGAAGTCACTGAAACTAACCAATGCCTATATTGTCACAGTCTTCTAAGTTTATTTTTTGCTTTGGGGCTCACGGCCATATCACATTAAAACACCAGTCCCCGTACGATCACTGAAGATAAGCAAAGTCAGTCCTGGTCAGTACCTAGATGGGTGACTGCTTTGGAATACCAGATGCTGTAAGCTTGGATATGTGAGTGGTTTAATAGATATCGGTTCAGAATTGTTAATTAGAGAGCTGAGTTCTAATACCAGATATTGTTAAAAATTATTCTTATGATCTAAAAAATACATTTTCTGCCTTTAAATAAGATGCAAAACGTGTACAGTGTAACCCGGATATAAGAGAGTTGTCAGGGCCGGATGAAGGTCTCTTATATCCGGGTTATACTGTATAAGCCATAGAAAACTAGTCAATCAATGTTTGTCTTGGGAATCAGCATTCAAATCCTTGACTTTAACCTGAACTTGAAGACTAGTACCAGGGAGAAATGCGAACTATCCTAGGCTTTGCCACAGTACAAGGTTATTAGTTTGAGGCATCTAATGAGTCTCGAGTTGTTACAGTCAAAATAGTTTTTTAAATTATTGAGTGAGATATCATCATACCAACAAAATAATACGTGATGTACCATGACCTTTAAAGAAGGTCATGGATGTACCCATCTTGTAAGTGCATACTAGGCACTTGTGTCTAATCTAAACTTATTTATAAATGGAACTTTGTGTGTGTATCCGTTACCTATAGACTCCGAAACGGCTGAACCAATTTTCTTGAAAATTTACACAGTTGTACTATAAGTGTCTATGAGTATTCTTAGCTAGGTTTTGTGTCGAGGTACCCCTGATAAATATCGAAAATCGATAATTGAAAAAATTGGGTTATAGAAAGAGTGGTCTGATTTCAATCAAATTCGATACACTCATAGACAAAGACATAAGAAACGATATTCAGATGTTTCAAGGTTGCAGTTCTTACAATAGTGCAGAAAATTTGATATCGATACCAGGAAATCAAAATTTGACTTACATCCATTCATTTTTCTTTCAGTCTACGGTTTCGCTTTAACTGGAAACAACTATTGCTTTTTAGTCTTTTGTGCCAACATCCAAAGAGTCTGAGCTCCAGGACCATGGATTAGTTTTAAAGCTTTCATTACACCCGAGCAACGCCGAGCTATACTGCTAGTCATAGCTAAATGTGAATGGTATCATGAAAAGTTTTAATAAAATCAATGCATGATCTTGAAAGTGGGGCACTGTTATATATACCTTCAAGTTGAGTAACTAATTAGATAACGGGAACAGAGTAAATTTTCTAAGCACCACTTAGATGTGGCACAAAGCTGAAAGTATGGGATACCCAGTGAGAATTGAAGTCACTACTCAGTTGTTATAAGTTCTAGCAAGACAAGTTTGCTAACTATTACACCACGTAGAGATACCCTGTGGCCATGGGAACAGAGAGTTCGGCAGTGTAAACTCTCAGTAAATGTTTCATAAATTGGGGTCCCAAACAGTCCCTGAGTAAGGATTTTCCTAAGAATCTAATTAAACCTTCCAGGTCGCTTTCGCTGAGTCATCCTTAAAAATTTGGGGAAAAAAAATTGACAACCGACTTTGATAATCTCGCAGTACCCCCACTTATAGACATGCGTCAGTTTTTAGAGCTGAGGTTCACAATCGTTTTGTACCCCTTGGCATTTTTATAGATTCCTATGTACTCCTAAAAATTGAGGTTGAAAAAAAGCCCTAATGAAATTGAAACTTGATTTTTATTATGAAACCTTTTTGACTAGAGTCATTTACTAATAACTGTGAATTAAATGCATGTATTTGTCGGTATTTCTGAGAAGCGGTAGTATTTATAGTATTTACATTATTCGGACTATTGTCCTCATCTTTGTTGCCATTTGTACGACGTTTAATAATAGATCATTCTATTTGTCAATACTTCTGAGATGAGGTAGTATTTACATTATTTGGATCATTGTCCTCATCTTTGTTGCCATTTGTACGACGTTTAATAATAGATCATTCTATCTGTCTATGTATCTGAGAAGCGGTAGTACTTACAGTATTTACATTATTCGGACTATTGTCCTCATCTTTGTTGCCATTTGTACGACGTTTAATAATAGATCATTCTATCTTTCTATATTTCTGAGATGAGGTAGTATTTACAGTATTTACATTATTCGGACTGTTGTCCTCATCTTTGTTGCCATTTGTATGACATTAAATAATAGATCATTCTATTTGTCTATATTTCTGAGATGATGTAGTATTTACAATATTTACATTATTCGGACTATTGTCCTCATCTTTGTTGCCATTTGTACGACGTTTAGTAATGGATCATTCTATTTGTCTATATTTCTGAGATGAGGTAGAATTTACAGTATTTACATTATTCGAACTATTGTCCTCATCTTTGTTGCCATTACGAAACTTCCCGCTGCCGTAATGTGTACTAGTAACGGATCTGAAAGATCAGGTATGAGACATCAAACTAGTTTATAAGTTTCGTGCGTTTAAAGTATTTACATTATTCGGACTATTGTCGTCATCTTTGTTGCCATTTGTACGACGTTTCGGCTGTTGTACGCTCCGGTCTTCTTCAGGTGCTAGGAATAAAGCAAAGGGTTCAGTTCAAAATTCCTAGCACCTGAAGAAGTCCAGAGTGTACAATGGCCGAAATGTCTTATATATACTTGTTCATGTTTATCGTTATTCAACAAGACAATCATCAGCGTTGTTATCCAGAAGAGCCATTATACATCCCCGAAGAGTATAAATACACCACTGGGGGTACATGTACCCAAGTTTGGGAACCCCTGCTCTAGAGGACAGGTCCAAGTGGTTATGATCAGGCAAGTGATAAGTAAATCTGTGGCACAGAACGTGATATATACTATCATTTCTTTTCAGTATGCGAATAACCTTTGTCAGAGCATCCTCAGATCTCGCTACCTTGCCATTGTTGGTCATGGAAGCTGAAATCTCTCTAGGTCATCATGCCACCTCTGCTTCTTGTGTGTACACGTGGAGTCAGAAATGTGATTTTTTGTTGCTTGTTCATCTCGTGAGGTGACCTGCACATTTCTATATAAGTTTGGTGATTGATTTTGAAATGTCTCTGACAAGGTTTGACTCTTTCATATATACTTGTTGATATGGATAAATTGTAATGTAAATTACACAAAAATGAAAATAACACTGGCATCTCGTTTTAACAGATATATTTACCAAAATTACACAAAAATATCTTGAAATAATAAAGAGTAAATTCATTCAATGAAATCTCCATTGGTTTCAACCACAGCCTACAGATAACTTAGGAATCACCTGCATATCTTCTAGACGGTCTCCTTGTTTAAGTTAGTGAATGCTGCCATAATCTTTGTCTTTAATTAATCTTTGGTGTTAAAAGAAGTTTTGTTGGTCTTTTGCACAATTGCGCTCCACACATAATAAAGGAGGTTGCCGTCTGGGGAGTTAGGTGGCTAGTTGTTAGGAGTGATGTGGTCGTAGAAATTGTCTGTGTTCCCCTGCTTGTGTGGTATGGTGCAGAGTCTTGATGTCAGACTTAGCATCTTCCAACAGCCACCCTCTCGACTCAGGGCAGCACTTATGCCACTTGATGTATGCCTCTGTGTTGAGCCTGAAGCCTTGTGGGAAGGTGAATGGAGATATAACATCGCCATCTCTAGTAATCGCTCCAAAATCCTTCATAATAACCATTAGACTCATCTGACTCTTTCTGAATCCTCGGCACTGTCTTCAGATTGACACCCAAACACTCTGAAATGTTTGTATTGGAGTTTCAGACAAGAAATCATGCCGTTTTTAAATTTCTGGTTCAGGGAATTGCATCATGGTGCTCTATTCCTCACATATGGTGCCCAACTGGCCCTACTATACTGTACTGCGAAATTAAAAATATTATTTGGGGACAATTTATACATTGCACCATATAAAATGTGCGTTGTGGTGCAGCGGATATCGGCTCGGAACGAATAATCAGGGAACCGAGTTCGAATTCCAGTTGAATTCCTTGCATTCACTTACGCGCAAATACCCTTGGGAAAGGTATTAATCCGTCTCTTTCCTTCAGTTATGGGTTAAATAGCAGGACAGATTAGGTCCTGTAGCCTTGGCTGGCAACCAGTCTACCGCAGAAAGCAATGGCAACCTACTGTGGGATCATCTTCTGCCAAGTCAGTCATGTCTCTTTCGAGACATGATCGCCCAAGCGTGTTTCACTTATGGCAGTTAACTGACTGACAATATATATATATTATGGGATGTGCGTTGTGGTGCAATAGATATGAGAAATTGGAGAGCCGAGTTAGAATTCCAGTTGAATTCGTTGCATTCACTTACGCGCAAATATCCTTGGCAAAGGTATGAATCCATCTCTTCTCCTTTCAGATATAAGTTGAATAGCAAGGCAGCTATTCTATACCCTTGGTTGGCAACCAGTCTACCGCAGAAAGAAATGGCAACCTAGTACGGGAAAATCATCTGCCTAGTCAGTCATGAATAAAAAATAAAGAAAGACATGATCGCCCAAGTGTGTATAACGTATGACAACTGATATATATGTATATATATATATCGAACTCACCCGTCGTTTTCGATCAGTTCTTAGAATCAATAGTCAGACTACCCGCACATATTATAGTTGTGCAGAACAAATCACACTTTTTGGAAGTGTTGAATACGCGAACTGGTGCAGAGTCTGCCACAATGACCCCGAACAACGACCAACCGCAGTTTTCGAATTCAGTGTTGTCCTTCTCTTAGACCGTTGGACACCCAAGGCTACAGAACCAATTCTGTCCTGCTCTTTACCCAAGAGGAGAAGAGATGGAGTCAGACCATTCCCAAGTGTATTAGCATCTAAGTGAATGCAATGAATTCGCTTAGAATTCGAACTTGGCTCTTCGTTGCCGCAATCCATTACTTCGCCCTGCCACTCCGGTATATATATATATATATATATATATATATATATATATATATATATATATATATAAACGACTGACAAGGAAGATTTTATTAATTTTTGATTTAATTTTTTCCGTATCCTTACATGCTTAATTTTTGTTGGAAATAAGAAGTGTAAAAATGGACCATAATTTTCGATTTTCTAAGCGCTTAGTGAAGTGTTTGAAAGCGTTTGGAAATTCGAAAATTCTTGGTCGTTTTTAAAGTAACATGTTTATATATATATTTTTTTTTCTTTTTTTTCTTTAAAATTAATACAGTTTACATTGTGGTACGGAAATTTCTGTTTCGAGATTTTAACCTCGTCATCAGCTCATTGTTGTGAAAAGGATTTTCATTTGAATATAAGAAACAATAGGTTTGTTATTTATGAATGTGGGAAGGCAGAAAAAATTATGTGTGTGTTCAATTTAACTAATCAGAATAGATATCCACTTTAAATTTGATAAAAGTTTATATTTTTAAGGAATACATGATTTCTTCTTTCAATCTTAATGGCAAAAGTGTCAGTCGATCAAAACCCATGTCTTGACTGCATTTCCATTGATGTATCCATTATTGCTACAAAATTATTCTCCCAGTTTTCTCTGTATCCCATAACTTTCTAAAACAAAAAAGAAAGAAAGAAAGCATTTTATATTTTTGATCTAACTTAAAGGGACCTTTGAGTGTAATTCTACTATTTTTATTTCGATTCAGAATGCATTTTTTTCTAATTCTTCCTAAAGCTCTTAACTTGGAAATTTTTTAAATATCTATTTATTCATTAAAATTTGTAATATCCGTTTTATTATTTTTATAAAATCTATGATTATATTCTAATACAATTTTTAATATCATAATACAAATTTTTAAGATCTATTTAATTATTAAAAGTTTTAATATCTATTAAATTATTTTAATATCTATTTAATAATTATCCATTCATAATATAAAGCAAACTATGGAATATAATATGTAAGTTAATAAGGTTTTTTATAAAAAATCGTTTTAATCATATTCTAAGGTTAACATTTTGCAATGTTTACATTTAACATTTATTTAATTACGTTTATTTAATACATTTTTATTCTTAAGAAATTTAATAATAAATATTTTTTCACATAGACACAATGGACTTGGGTCGTTTAAAGACTTACACATTCTAGCTTTTTTTAAAAATGTTCCATCTTAATGTGAGAGTTTTATTTGTTTCTTTTAGATACTAATAATATTTCGATAGGTGATGTTCTGTTTCTGTACTTATTATAATTAAATGAAGACGTGTGTTGATAAAGTTGTTTTTTTTCAGAGATTTCTTAGTACTATCCACATAAATCTTTACATTACTAGGGTTTTCCATAGAAGAAATAGTACATTGATAAATAATGGATTCTGTAAGGCACCTGTTTTCCAAAGGACACTTTATAGGGTACCTACAATTTCATTTATTATTGCCCAAATTATTGATTTCAGTTACTAAATAATTCTTATTTTCAGTTAGGTTTAAATTTTTATTTAAGATATTATTATGACTTTTATAATTTTTTTCCAGATTATTCATACACCTATAACTTAATTTTAGAGTATTTTTGTTGAAAATCTTACTTAATGGGTTATTCGGAAAGTGTTTCTTCATCAAAGCGAGGATTTTTTTCCTAATTTACTACTAACCATTTGGTTGAAAGGGGATGTATACCAAATAATATTTCTATTCTTATTTTTTCTTCGGAGGTAAATCTTCTCTTGTACATATTTAATATTTGGGCTTTTATAGCCACTATTTTTTAAGGCAGTATTATAGACATTACTATACTTATAAAATACTTCTTCATTTATTGAATTTCTACTAATTCTATATTCTATGGATGAGGGTACATGTTTAATAATGGATGGAGGATGGTTAGATTTTGGGTGGATATATAAAGGATTTTTATTTGGCTTTTTATAGGTATATATACTTTTCTAAATCTAAAGTCACATCGAGGAAATCTACTATTTTGTATATGTATTAATAGTTACTTTTAAATTAAGGTTTTTAAATTTAAGTTTTTAAAATATCGACATTAAATTTAAGTTTTTAAATATTATCTTTATAATTTTATCCATTTTAAAATTTGTGGAATTCTTCACTACCGTCAGGCCATCATCCCTGTATAATCCAATATCTTTAGTATTTACATCCTTATGGGTTGTAAGATTGTATTACACAAATAAGCCAACCAGATTTGAAAACTAGGCAAAATCTAAAGATCCCATTGTTATATCAAAGTAATTTTATTGGAATTAGAACACCACAGCCAACAAAAGAAGATGAAGGAAAGAAAACATACTTAACTGTAGCAGTTTACGAGATTTTCACGTCGTTTGTTTGAAATTAACTCGTCAATTTACAGAGAGAATTAAAATCTCCCTGCGGAGACATTTCCGAATGTTGCGAGGCAAAAACAGAGAGGAGGAATGTTCATGTCTTTTGCTTTTATAGTCTTGAATAGAACGACACCGAGCGGGCGTACTAGCAAACAAGATGGGGTAATCACCACAACAAAACTAATTACTACTTATAATGTTAGAACTATAATTATTAAATTTAAATTGCTAGGACTGCAATTATTGCTCTAGTCGAGAAAAGAAGAAAGGGCAGAGATTGCTTAGTGGGAGTAGTAGTTAATGTTGGCCATGATCTATTACCTCTGTTGGTCGTTGCGTTGTGTATGTAAATGTAACAACCATTATGGGACAGAGGTGGTAATTATTATCTGTGACGTTCTCGATTCTTACGATTGACAAATATTATCTGAAAGGTTATGGGGCGTTCAGACAATTGGTCGTGTTATGTTTGTTGGCTTTAACTCCCCATTGCTTGCGTCACGAGATTTTTCTATTCAGTTTAGGAAAAAAGGTGGAGAGTGTGGGTCTGGGAAGAAAAAAAACAGTCGCACGTGGGTTGATTGGTCAGCCGGTCAGTCACAAGGGTCTTCTGTCTGTTCGCTTGGTTACCAACCGAAAACCCATTAGGCAAAAAGGCGGCCATTGCTAAAATGAGAACACTACCAGCAGCAATGATGGAGTCAAAAAGTTTTCTTTCTGTAGGATTATAATTCAGAAAGCCTTTTTCTTTCTCAACTGGTGTATTATGAGGCCCAATCAATGGATCTGAATGTCGCCATTGCACTGTAGCCTCGTTTTCATTTTTCTCTTTTCGAACTATGTCGTCGATTCTCACACAACCAAAATGTCTCTCTTGTGGCCAGTAAAAAATGATACTTTCCATATGCTAAACCAAATTCGTGTTTTTGAATGGCTAGATTCAATACTTACTGCTATTTGAACTGCATTGATTTGTACTTGTGCAAAAAAAAAAAAAAAAAAAAAAAGAAAAGATAAACATTAAACATCGAGTCAGAGATAGGGCCGTACATTGAAAGGAGAATTTTTTTATCGGCCAATGTGCCCATTCAATGAACTAAACACCGCTGAAGCTGTTTGAAGCAAAACAGAAACACATACTTACATAGTTTGTTTTTTAATGATATATCTTTTCAGGATGTAACTGATCATGTCTCTCCACAGATCCTTTTTTTCTTTAAATTTATCGATTGTTTGGGTGGTATAATTGATAGGAATGAGAAATTGTTGAACAGAGTTCGAATTCCAGTCGGGTTGGAATTACGCGCAAATATCCTTGAAAAATTTGAATTCTCTCTCTTGCTATGTTTTATATACTAGGATTGTTATCTGCAAAAATTATTATTATTAAACAAAAAAACTGTTAATGCAATATTAAGCGCCAAAAGAGTATTATTCTTACAATCTAAAATATGTTTTGGCTTTAAATAACCTACAAAGGGTTGATAAGCCGTAAAACAAAACAACAAAAAAATAAAAACATAGTACAACCATTGATTCCTACAGTCAGTCAGTTAAGTCCCATACGTGATACACGCTTTGGGCGATCATGTCTTGAAAGCGACATGACTGACGGGGCAGAAGGTTATTCCGCAGTAAGTTCCCATTGCTTTCTGTGGTAGACTGATTGCCTGCCAAAGCTATAGAACCCAATCTGTCCTATTATTTAACCCATGACTGGAGGGAAGAGATAGATTAATACCTTTTCTAAGGGTATTTGTGCGTAGTGAGTGTAAGGAATTCAACTGGAATTCGAACTCGGCACCTCGATTTGTCATTCCGAGTCGATATCCACTGCACCACAACGCACATCCGTGGAACCAAAGGTTCTACCGAGATTTGAACTCAGATCGCTGAATTCAAAGTCCAGAGTGCTAACCATTACACCATGATCCGTAAAAGAAGGATCATCTCTTCAGGAAGGAGGTGACGGATGTGTCAGTGTGCACAATTTGGTATTCAACTGCTTTATTGCTCAGTGTTAAGCTGTTACACGTATAGCCAACCTTAGCAGGGGCCAATGTAATGATGATATTAATTTGCTTAGGGAGAGGCTTAGATAGATGTGAATAGATTTAGATAAATTGGTAGATATAAATAGACTGAGATAGGTAGTTATATATGAATAGACTGAGATCGATAGATATGAATAGACTGAGATAGATAAATAGATAGATATAAATACATATGTACAGACTCAGATAGATATGAATATAGACAAACTAGCAGTATATCCCGGCGTTGCTCGGGTGTAATGGAAGCTTTAAAACTAATCCATGGTCCTAGAGCTCAGGCTCTTTGGACATTGGCACGAAAGACTAAAAAGCAATAGTTGTTTCCAGTTAAAGCGAAACCGTAGACTGAAAGAAAAATGAATGGATGTAAGTCAAATTTTGATTTCCTGGTATCGATATCAAATAAGTTTTTTTCGTCATAAACTGAATTTTGAAGGCTAAATAAGTCCTCTGAGTAAATGGTATAATGGCTGAGACTAAGAACTACAATTATAACTACTTAGAGCCAAACCCAAAGATAGATGGAGATGAATAGACTGAAATAGATAGATAGATAGATAGATTGGAACATGATGAGATAGATAGAGATGAATAAGCTGAAATAGATAAATTGGAACATGAAATATATAGAGATGAATAGGCTGAAATAGATTGGAACATTATGAGATATTGATGAATAGGCTGAAATAGATAGATAGATAGATAGATAGATAGATAGATAGATAGAGATGAATAGGCTGAAATAGATTAGAGATGAATAGGCTGAAATAGAGATGAATAGGCTGAAATAGATTAGAGATGAATAGGCTGAAATAGATAGATAGATAGAGATGAATAGGCTGAGATAGATAGATAGATAGATTGGAACATGAGATAGATATATATGAATTGGTTGCGATAGATAGATTGTGATATAAACAGACGAAAATAGAGTTAAATAGAGAGCGACAGATATGAATTTACTAGGTTTAGTTGTATTTAAGATCACATCCATCTGAAGTTTCGCCTATCATAATGAACAGTAGTATTTTCAAGGCGGATCCTAACTCTGAACGTTTATTGAGACTCAGGTTCAACCCGGACATCAAGTGCAAGTCGTATATATGAACTATTGCTAAAGATAGTTCATAACTTGGTAAAATGGCCGGTTCCTTGAACCGCTTTAAAAGGGACTTCACTCCTCTTACCATACTCTATTTTTTCAATAGGCTGATTAAACCAAAAGAGGTCTATCTATCTATCTATCTATCTATCTATCTATCTATCTATCTATCTATCTATCTATGTGTTTTGTGTACCCGCTTGCTTTTTTTACAGTGACTTATATTCATAAATAGACAGTTACCCTGAGAATATACACTGACAGACGTGCGGTCGTCTGCCCCCGTGGCCGTCTTGAACGTGTGCCTCGTTTGTCGGTCCAGTGACACACGCTCGTTTGGTTCCATCTATATTTGTTCGATTTTTGCTATAGGAGAAAGTAATATGTCAGATTGGTGCAGGCCAGGGACTTACATATAGCGACTGCGCCTTCCCCTTCATATGATTGCGGCCACCAGGGGGCGCTTAATTCCGCTTGTCCTGCTATCGAGAGTGTCAACGATGCGCAACACTGACTTACTAAGATGGCGTCAGGATTGATGACCTCTGCAAGCAAAATGGAGGAGATTGAAGGCGGCTGTGAACGAAGTAGCTATCGGAAGGCGGGAAGCGAAGGTAGAAGAACGAGCGGGAAGACCTGAACCCACACGCATAGGCGTACACACACACACACACACACACACACACACACACACACACACAGAGAGAGAGAGAGAGAGATTGGAAACAGTTTCCGAAAGATTGGTATGCGTTGTGTAGTTTTGTTGCTGTTAATTGATGTATATTGCAAAACTTGAAAGTTTTCTCTAGAGTGAATAAATTGGATTGTTATTAAATCCGACTGTACACCATTTATACTAATATAAACCCATGTAGGCTGACATGCATTTATCTTTTGCAAAACATGTGCAAAAATAGTACGAACAAATACAATTAACATAAAAGAAGCACAAACATTTCTCGTCTGAGCAGATGTGTTGAGGTGCCTTTAGTTGTAGATTTTCTAATTACCAGAATTTTGTATGGCTTTTAAAAAACCGGCTTAACAAAAACGTCTATCGCTCACTCATTCACTCTATCTATCTATCTATCTATCTATCTATCTATCTATCTATCTATCTATCTATCACAATCATTCGCATCTATCTATCTATCTATCTATCTATCTATCTATCTATCTATCACAGTCATTCGCATCTATCTATCTATCTATCTATCTATCTATCTATCTATCTATCTATCTATCACAGTCATTCGCATCTATCTATCTATCTATCTATCTATCTATCTATCTATCTATCTATCTATCTATCTATAAACATAAAAGACATCCATTGATTTGCAAATGTTGATGCTTATTGATTAATATTTATTGGTTAGATTCATTTTATTTCACACAAGGATATCCCGTTCACCTTAGATCACTGTAATTCAATCGTTTTAAAAGCCTGGGTTCACAACTTCACGACTGTCGATTATGAAGAACATGTAACAATCTTAATCTGCTTCAAATAGGCTCTAGTGTGCACGTACTCGCACTCACTCAAAAAGGTGATCATTTTCTCAACCACAAAAACGTTTCTGACAGAACGTATTTTGAAATCATCATCTATAATAGTTTGCAAAATACCATCAAGGAAGACTCCGTCATATATGCCGTATGTATGCAGTAAGAATTGTCGCATATCGGCAGAACTCTTTTTATCTATTGTTGCATGTATGTATTTTGCGTCTTTGTCCTCTTCTCATATCAAATGACAAAATCTATGTGTCATTTCCGAACAACCTGCATCTTTAAATGCCGTTAAGAGCGTGTTCTGATCTTATAGAAGCATCCACGTTTTTGTTTCTGCGTCGGAAGAAAAATTGGCAACAAATGATGAACACTCACTTGTTAGTTTCTTTTCTATCTGCTGCGTCCCTTCGGGACATGGGTGATCATGCCTCTCAATAACTTTCTTTGTATAGCCTTTAGCGGTTTTTCTGCCTTTGCTAAAGAACCTTCTCTCTTTCCGCTATCCACTCACACAAGCTCTCCAGTTAAGTGACTCGTTGTCGTTCCCTATCTCTCTTGTCATGAATAACTCCCATAACAATTAAGTTTTCCAAGCCATACTTTCTCATTGTGTAAGGACTAGCAGTATAGCCCGGCGTTGCTCGGGTGTAATGAAAGCTTTAAAACTAATCCATGGTCCTGGAGCTCAGACTCTTTGGACGTTAGCACGAAAGACTAAAAAAGCAATAGTTGTTTCCAGTTAAAGCGAAACCGTAGACTGAGAGAAAAATGAATGGATGCAAGTCAAATTTTGATTCCCTGGTATCGTAACCTGAATTTTGAAGGCTAAATAAGTCCTCTGAGTAAATGGTATCATGGCTGAGACTAAGAACTACAATTATACCTATTTAGAGCCAAATCCGAAGCAAAAGCTAAAATAAAAGGGCTGCAAAAAATACAGACATAGAGGCAGATAAACAGACACACACACAAACATCTTGCCTTTTATATATATATATATATATATATATATATATATCCATAATCGAAAAAATCAGGTAATAGAAGGAGTGGTCCGATTTTAATCAAATTTGATACATTCATAGACAAAGACATAAGAAATGATATTCAGAAGTTTCAAGGTAGGTTTCGTTTTTTACAATAATGCAGAAAATCGATAATATATATATATATATATATATATATATATATATATATATATTATCGATTTTATTTTAGCTTTTGCTTCGGATTTGGCTCTAAATAGGTATAATTGTAGTTCTTAGTCTCAGCCATGATACCATTTACTCAGAGGACTTATTTAGCCTTCAAAATTCAGGTTACGATACCAGGGAATCAAAATTTGACTTGCATCCATTCATTTTTCTCTCAGTCTACGGTTTCGTTTATATATATATATATATATTATCGATTTTCTGCATTATTGTAAAAAACGAAACCTATCTTGAAACTTCTGAATATCATTTCTTATGTCTTTGTCTATGAATGTATCAAATTTGATTAAAATCGGACCACTCCTTCTATTACCTGATTTTTTCGATTATGGATTTTCGATATTTATTGGGGGACCTCGACACAAATATTAGCGAAGAACACTCGCAGACGCTTATAGTACAACTGTGTAAATTTTCAAGAAAATCGGTTCAGACGTTTCGGAGTCTATAGGTAACGGACACACACACAGACAAAGTTCCATTTATAAATAAGTTTAGATAGATTAAGAATATAAGCGTTTCTTCTATTACCGTTTTCTTTAAGACTTTCTTGTTGTTTGCTCGCTTCGTTCATGGAATTCTTAGCATCCTTCGGTAGAACCACATTTATGCTGTCTTTAGTTTTTTCCTCGTCCGTGCAGAGATTGTCCAATATTCATCGCCATTTAAAAGGATGAATATTATATAGAATCCTTCACTCCAATTTGCTGGTTCTTCTTCCATGTGCCGTGTTTTTTCAGAACGTAGACGATCATGCCTCTCCACAATTTCTTGTCCTTTGTAGCTCTTAATGCATTTTATCTTTTTGTTAGTTCTCCTAAACCTTATTCCACCATCCATTTGATCAAACACACTAAGTAGGTTATGCGTTGTTTTTCTCTTGCATTCAATTTGTCATGAGAGTATCAGATTTTCGAAGCCCTCTTTCCTTATTATATACCCTAGAAATTTCAACTCTCTCTTCTTGATGTTAAGTATAAGTTTCATTTTGTTTCCATTTTCTGTAAAACTTCGTTGTTGCTCACTTGATTGGTTCATGGTATCCTCAGCATCCTTCTGTAGAACAATATTCCAACTAGTTCAAATCTCTTCTTCATTTGTGAGGAGACTGTCCAGCCTTCATTATTATGTAGCAGTTCCGTACACTTTGCTTGCTGGTTAGTGGTTTTAATACTTAGCACTGAACTGATAACATTTTCGGAATTTAGAAGGTAAATTCTGTACACAAATGAGTGGTTCTTAATCTGGAATAAGTCTTAACTCCATCGAATAGATGTTGTCCTTTTTTATTGGTTATCATTGACGATAAGAAGAAGATACGCCGGTCAAGAGAGAGGGCGATTTATCATATCACCGTTAAAACCAAATATCAAAATTTCAACATTTCCTCTACCTCCACTCTGTTCTTGCCATTTCAAAACGGAACCGAATCTCTCAAATTCTGCTATGAAATTACGCGATATGTTTGCTAAGTGGATTTCAAATAGTCAAAGCGCTTGTATAGTTTTGTATGGTGCAGTGGAAAGCAGCTTGGATTAAGAATCTAGAGAAGCTCATTCAATATTCCAATCGGGTTCGTTACATTCGCATACGTTCTATTTTTTTTATAATTTCATCTCAAGTAAGGTCATGAACCCACTAAAACACAGGGTATTATTAAGATTTAAGGAATATATGAAATAGAAAAATATTTTCAACAATAATAGAACAGAATCAGTGATGTGATAGACCCCGAGTTGGCAGCTCAGATATAGTCACTTTCTCACGGACGCAATGTGGCTTCCCTGTGTCACTTCTATAAATATTTTCACGGCTTCTGTTCCGATGAACTTAGCTCACTGGTGCCCCCCCCCTATATATGAATTTATTCGAGCCACAAGATTGGCAACTGGGTCCCATCCTTTTACTGTGAAACCAATAAATTGTAAACACAAATTCTACTCCATCAGCTTCTTTTCTCGCACTTCCCGCCTGTGGAATTCCCTTCCATTTTCTTCCTTCCCCGACAGCTACAATCTCCAAGAATTTAAATGTAAAGACAATAGTCATCTCCTATCTCACTAACCTGCATCCTCTCTCTCATGCTCCTTTCTCTGTCCACTCTATTCTCATCAGTATTCTCATCCTTCTTTTACCCACTTCCTGACACCTCCTATAACCTGTAACACTTTCTCATAATTTTCCTTTTATTTAAACCCTGCAAAACAGTGGCAGTAAAACGACTCGCTTAGGGCGATATGATTATAAAAATAAGAACTAAACAATTGTTTGACCTAATCCAGTCATGTGCGTTGTGGTCCAGTGGATATCGGCTCGGAACGAGAAATCGGGGAGCCGAGTTCCAATTCCAGCTGAATTCATTGCCTTCACTTACGCACAAATACCCTTGGGAAAGGTATTAATCCGTCTATTTCTTCTAGTTATGGGTTAAATAACAGGGCAGATTGGGTTCTATAGCCTTGGTCGGCAACCAGTCTACCGCAGGAAGCAATGGCAACCTACTGCGGGATAATCTTCTGCCCAGTCAGTCATGTCTCTTTCAAGACATGATCGCCCAGGCGTGTTTCACGTATGGCACTTAACTAACTGAATCCAGTCATTCCTTTCAAATCGCACAATAAAGGTAATATTAAACTAACATACCTCCCGATACTATCATACAAACGCAGGTGTCCCTCAAGGCTCTATTCTAGGTCCTACGCTTTTCCTGATCTTCATTAACAATCTCCCCGATGCAATCAGATCCGTTTACTCACGCCTCGATAAAAAATCTGCTGAAGCTGACAAAGCGAACGTCGTGCTAAGCTTGAAAAGAACCTCCAATTTGTGGTAGAATGGTGTAAGAAATGGCTCGTGAATTTTAATGCTTGCAAAACAAAGCTGCTATCTGTTAACCATCACAGACACTCGCTCCTACCCCCCTATTAGCATGGATCAGGCTAGCCTCTCTGAAAGAAAAACACTGCACCTCGTCTCGTCGACCTATCTCTCTCAGCAGACCTCAAGTGGAATGTCTATATCGAATCCATTGCTAAATCCACTGCTAGAAAGGTCGGTTCACAGTGTAGGGCCAGGAAGTTTTTCCAGTTTTAATCCATCCTGCACATATATAAATCTACCATCCGCCCCTGTATTGAATACTGCTGCCACATCTGGTTGGGTGCCCCTCCTATTCACCTGAGAGTTCTTGACAAAATCCAACGAAGAATCTGTAATGTGATCGATCCCAACTTGGAAGCTCAGCTGCAGTTACACTTTCACCGGCGTAATGTGGCTTCCCTGTGTCTCTTCTACAGATATTTTCACGTGTTCCGCTCTGATGAACTTAACTCATAGGTGTCCTCTATGTACACATTTACTCGAGCGACTAGACTAGCAACTAGGTCCAACCTTTTTACAGTGAAACCAATAAAATGTAACCGTAACTTTTACTCTACCAGCTTCTTTTCTCGCACTTCCCGCCTGTGGAATTCCCTTCCGTATACTTGCTTCTCCGGCAGCTACAATCTCCAAGAATTTAAATGTAAGGTCAATAATCATCTCCTATCTCGCATCCTTTCTCTCATGCTCGTTTCTCTGTCCACTTCACTCTCATCACACCAGTATTCCCACCCTTCTCTTACCCTCGTCCTAACACCCCCTATAACCTGTCCCTCTTTCTCATCACTTTCCTCCTATGTAACCCCCTGCGCACCAAGTATGTGAATGCAATGGATTCAACTGGAATTTGAACTCGGCTCCCCGATTTCTCGTTCCGAGCCGATATCCACTGCACCACAGCGCACACCCCTTTGTATTAAGCTTAGCCTGACAAAATGCTACAATAAGAGGAAGATTATGTTGCCCAGACGTGTAGAGTGTATGTTTGTCTTGGAAATCAGCTTTTGAAATTCTGTATTTTATCTGATCTTAGAACTTGTTGGTGCCGAATACACAATTATCTCAATTGAAAGACAGTCTCTAAAAGCATATGCTTATATAATCGGGTAGATGTGGTTCTTCGAGTGAAAACATCTGGGTAGTTTTAGGAACAGTGATGTGCGTTGTGGTTCAGGGGATATCGGCTCGGAACGAGAAACCGGGAAGTCGAGTTCGAATTCCAGTTAAATTCATTGCATTCACTTATGCGCAAATACCCTTGGGAAAGGTATTAATCCATCTCTTCTCTCCAGTTATGGGTTAAATATCAGGACAGATTGGGTTCTATAGCCTTGGCGGGCAACCAATCTACCGCAGAAAGTAATGGCAAAAACTACTGCGGGATAATCTTCTGCCCACTCAGTCATGGTGGGCAATTCTTTTGATTGTTTGTTAACGCAGAAGAAATGTTGTTAGCCTCTCGGTAATCTATTGCTATTTTCACGGCAGTTGTCCAAACTTAAATACATTCCTTAGTACCATCAGTTCAAACTGTCACAGCTAGGGCGCACTATGACACACACAGTGTTGTGTCATCCTCATTTGATTCGAATTCCATTTTTAAAGAGGAAGGCTCATTCAGAACTGTTGCACTATGGAACAGACACCCGAAAAGCTGCTTCCTCGACCACTACAATCTTAACCTCTTTAAGTCTATGGTCAACCGTTAGATTTCTTACACATCTCCATAATTTGTACTTATTATTCCCTTCCTTTACGCCTTTACAACTGTGGTGATACCGAGCAAAAGCGATGGACTGGATGTTTGCGCTTTCACAACCAAAAAGCAAATGACCAAAAGTCGTCTGTGCGCCGCCGGCTCCGCGCAGATGTTCCGGTTGAAAACTAAAAATTAATTAAATATTAAATTTCCAGTTCGCGAGACTACGCGAATTTTATTTATCAGCCAATGGGAAGCCCAAAACCAAATACAAGTGTGAAATCCCAAATGATCTGCTATGTTCCAAAAAGAAGATATAAAAAGCGGATACAGAGAGCATTCGACAGGCAGACCGACTCGAGGAGAAGAGAATAATTAGTATCTCCCTTGACCGAAGTCAAGTGGCTTACTACCCTCGCCTTCTTTACCTCTTTCCTTCTTCCCTGCCTCAAAAACTACTTACTGACCTAAGGAGCGAATACATCAAAGACATTCCTTACTTACACGCTCACAAATTCCTAAGCATTAATTCTCTTTCAGCATTTTATTGCCATAAACATTTTAACGTCCGTTGGACCTATACTTCAAATAATACTTCAATTGTAAAAACAGTAATTGATATGTGTATATATAAAATGTTATTTTTCTACTCAAATTGCTTTTCTTGATTTTATAATCATTTTATGACTTATGGTGGGCTATCTACAACAAGGCAAAATTCCGTTAATCTTCAACAATATACTACTACCTTTCACTAGAACGGATACCTACTACTAACAGAAAAAGAATAGATAAACCCACTATACAACAACCTAATTCAGTAACCCTCGGTTATGAGTGACACTTGGACCTTGTGTTGGGTGAAAAATGGTATAAATAAGTACATATGCATATTCATATATTCGGAAAATTGCACTTCTTTACTCTTAAGATAATATGACGTGCGCATACATCAAACAAGAACATCTCGTCGATAACGTCCCCTTCCTAACAGATGGCGCTGTAAACCTACGCCACTGTTAAATGCTGATTGCGGCTCGTTTCTTTTTATTGGTTCTGATTTCAGGCTCAATTAATCTAATCGCTCATTGGACACATTCACCAATTAGCGACGCCATTTTGGAGAAATGGAAGCGCTTCTTCCTGCCAATCCGTATCCCTTTTTTATCTCATTATTAGAGAGTTTCGTTTAAAGTCGAAAATGAAGTGTCAGATTCGACTTAAGTAGATGTTTTGTTTTAGCCTAACGATGATTGATGGACGAGATGCTAACGCCTATCGATATTCAACGTAGAATTTACCCAGTGTAATTAGCTTCCGTTGATAAAGAAAGACGTCAATGCTGGGCGCGTGGCGATTGGCGGCGTTTGACATCAACTCACAGGAGACTTTGAGCAAATAAATACTGTACATTAGAAATTGAAATTGTGATCTCTTTTATAAAGTATTTTTTTCGCGATTGTTAAACACTTGAAACGCATCTATTTACTAACGATCCAAATAAAGATTTCATTTGGAGCGACATATGTACATAAATTATATAAACAAATTTTTCTTTTTTTATTGACGATGAACACGACGTAAGGACGTATTAGTGTGTCGATAAGTAAAGTAGGTACCTCCACTAAATCGCTGTAAAAGCAGCATAATATGAAGAAAAAAAGGCCCTACACTTAATAAAAACGAACTTTTTCCATCAAAATGTTTGTTATTATTAAGAGGAAAGATCAAAGTACTTTTTAATTATTTTGAAATTTTTTTTTATCCCTTTTAACTCGTTTGGAATTTCGGTAAAAAATCTCGTTTTGAATTGAGTTAGCGAGTAACCAGGACTTATTCACTAGTAAATTAATTTATTTTTTTAAACTATCTGAAAAAAAAAATCTTAGTAAAAATATTTTTTTTATATCTGTCACTCCCACTTCATGAAATTTTAAGAAATTAAATTTTGTTAGGAAAATTGGTTAAACGCAGGATTTATTGGGGGAATGTAAACCATCTGTCATTTTTTAAACATTTTTCCATTATTTTCAAAAACATGCTCCCAAAAGTAAAATAAAAAATTCAATAATACTTTGACATTATTTAATTTGATAAGATTTTAGTTGTTTTAATAAATAATATATATTAAGGATATTATAATCTGAAGAAAGAAAAAAAATTCCATTAATGACATTTTAAAAGCAATGTTTTCATTTTTTTAATTATAATAATTCATAAAGTTTCAAAAATATTTTTAAAATACTTCAAAGATTTGTTGTCGTTAGTTTATTAACTTATTAAGTGAAGATTTTATTTACTAATCGAAAATTGAAAAGTTTCATAGAAATCGTTTTGCCTTTGTATTTTAAAAATCATTTTTAATTTGTTTTTGTGTTTGAAGTTTTCTTCGTATGGTAATTTCTATGTGTATATTAAAAGGTCATGTGTTTCACAGGAAAAACATTGTACAATTATATCACTTGTGATTACCATACACTTATCTTATCTCGCATCTGTCGACCTGTCATCACATTTCAAATACGGTGGAAAGGTCAGAAAGTTCAACTCTATGTTTAAGAAATAGTTTTATTCTAAATTTCATGCTGTTAATAATACTTGTCAGATTGATTTAACATTAAATTTGCTTATTTTCTAAAAATAATGTGTCATAGATGTTAATTTTATTTTTGCAAGATTTTAAAACCGAGAATTAACTTTTGTTTACAAATGTATCGATCGCTCAAAAATGGCCAATAAATTGAAAAATTAAAAAAAAAAACAATTGAAAAATGTTAGATTTCAATCAATATAATTTCTGTTTGAAATGCACCAGTGTATTTTGCTTACTGGAAATAGTAAATTTAATCATTTAGTATTCAAATAAAGCTAAAATAAAAGTTTCAAGAAAACTTTTTTATTTTTAAAAATTCAATTTAAAAATTATCGAAAATGGACGGAGGTATTTACGGTAAAGTAATCAAAATTTTTCCGTCTACTTTTAAGTGTTCACCTGATTTTGGAGAACCAATAAAAGTGAATATTTTTACATGGTTCTGATAAGGATTTCTATGTGCCGTGTCTCTCTAGTATGTGAGTGATCATAGTTCTTCTCAACCTCCTATCCTCTGTAGCTATCAGCAAGATTTGTCCCTTCACCTATAACGGATAGCGGTTTGGAATGAGAAATCGGAAATCCGCGTTCGAATCCCATTCGGGTGTATTACATTCACTTATGTGAAAATACCCTTGGTGTTGTGTTCATATGCAAATCTCCAAATTATAAATAGCAGTTGATACCGCTGGAAACTAAAATAATCCTAATCTTTGGCTGGGATCAGTATTCATTGAATACTAGTCTCAGCTCCAGGGGTCTTTCCTCTAGGCAGTACCTCTGCTAAAAGAGGGGGCTGGGTTTATTGCCTGGCGTCTAAGGTGTCCCCAAAAGGAAAAGTACCGAGGAGGCTTGAAAATTTTTGCACGGTATTGTCGTTAAATCCACTTTAAACTGACGTGGGTGCCTTGATAAATACCGCTAATCCTTGAAGACGAAACTATTAGAGAAATCGTAGTGAATAGAATGTTGAAAACTACAACTAGATAAAAGTATTTTCGACTTCAAGGTTAGGGGTCCTGGGTATGACGGTAAACGGCATCCGGTAGCAAGGCCTCTGATTGAGAGGTTGGGAGGAGCATGGGATCACCTCAGTTGCTGTTGTTCCTAGGTCAACCGTGACTCGGAGTGGTAGCAACTGTTAGGGTCCCAGCTATGGGCAAATATTTAACCCCAAAACTGGGGTCAAAACACTATAAATGTATAAAAAATAAACTTTTATAGAAATATACATTTTTGAAGAAAAAAATATTACCATAACACATTTTTGAAGGAAAAAAAATCAGCAAAACATTTTTGAATACGAAACTAGAAGACATTTTCAGTTTTCTAAAAACAAAATTTTCATTGAAATCTAAAAACAAACAATTTTCATTAAAATCTAAATCAACCTTCTCACTTTAACCGAACATTAAAAAAATACCATAAAACCCCACCTTTTTGGCATTAAATAACCCATAAAGGTTGATATACCGTTAAATAAAACTCAAACTCAAGGTTAGGTTTAGTTTAGCCTCCAGTAATATCAACTGCAGTTTATAAGGTGGAGATTTGCACATGAATACAAAACTTGGAAAAGATATGTATCTATCTCCTCCCCAAGCTATGGGTTAAATAATAGGACTTGTATCTGGAAAAATCATTGTTATTCTCAGTAAGATATTAATGTAATATTCAGTTGCAAAAAAAAATAATGATAATTATTGCGAGAGAAGAAAAAATAATTAAATTCTATAACATTTGATAATTAAAAGGTTTTATTGAACGTTTCGGAAATTATTTGTTTATAGAATTATTTTTTAAAGCATTTAACAGATTTTGTAGAAATATTTCAGATCTGTCAATGATTTAAAATATACATGCGCACACGCAAATGTACATACACATAATTTTAATGAAAGTGAAATGGACATCTGGGTGGTAAGGGCTAATTACACTTTCTGTCTGTTAACAACTCCTGGGTAACAAAAAAAGTGTACACACTAAAATGTGCAACTCTTTGAAGTCAGTCTTGGTAGGATGATAAACTGTATCCAGTAGCAAGATCTCTGATTGGGAGGTTTTGTCGAACGTGGAACCACCCCTTAATTGCTTCCGTTCTCAGGTCCACGATGATCCGGGGTGGTAACACCTGTTGCGGTCTCAGCTATGAGCAAATAGTTACCCCACTAAAATTGGGGTCAAAACACTATTAAAGTATAAAAATATATTTTTATAGTAAAAATTCTAGCAATATTTCTTTTTGAGAAGAAAATATTGCTAACAATACATTTTGGAAGAAAATCAAAGGAAACATTATTTCTAGGAATATTTTTAAAAATATATATCAGTAATACATCTGACTCGACAAAACTCTTTTTACAAAAACACATCAATGAAATCTGATTTACAAACTGCTTTTCAAAAATACAAAACTAGAAGACAACTTGAGTTTAAAAAATAAATTTGATCAAAATCTGACCGAGAAAGTAGCCGTGGAGAGTGACAAGAAGGGACGACAAATAAACTTTAAGAAAACTGAGTGCATGGTCATCAGCAAAAGATACAACCCAAAATGCCAAATACAGGTGGGGGATAACAGAATCAAACAAGTACAAGAATTTAAGTACCTAGGAAGTGTTCTAACAGGAGATGGAAAGTGCGACACGGAGATCCGAAGGCGAATTGGCATGGCAAAGGACGCGTTCCAGAAGATGAGCAAAATACTAACACACAGGAAAATCTCAATAGAAACAAAGAAAAGAGTGCTAGACTGCTACGTGATGTCAGTTCTTCAATACGGCTGTGAATGCTGGACAATATCATCGAAAATGAGGACAAAACTGGAAGCGGCCGAAATGTGGTTCTACAGAAGGATGCTACGGATATCGTGGACTGAGCATACAAGCAACGGCGAGGTGTTAGAAAGAATGGCAACAAAAAGGAAATTGATGCTGAGCATCAGGAAGAGACAACTGAAGTTCCTGGGACATGCAATGAGGAAGGAGAGCCTGGAGAACCTGATACTGACTGGACAGATAGAAGGAAGGAGAGACAGAGGAAGGCAGCGGATAACATATTTGCAGGGACTGATCAGGTGGATGACGGAACTGGGGTTGCCAGGAGCAACAGGAGCAAACATACTAAGAGCCACAAGGGATAGGGAGATGTGGAGAGCCATGGTCGCCTAAGTCCTGAAGGGACAGGGCACATAGAAGAAGAAGAAGAACCCACAGAGTTTGATATGTCGTTAAACAAAACTCAAACATTTTGAAGTCAATTTTAAGACTCCTGTATTTTAAACTATATATTTGCTAATAAACGTAGCATTTTAAATGGACAAACAATTTAGATTTGAATTTTTGAAGTCAGCGAAATAACATTTTCCGAAATATCTAAATAACCTAGTAGAGAAAAATATATTTGATTAACACAATATCACATAGGCACGTTACTTTTATTTCAAGTGTTAATATTGACACCTTGATATTCTATAGCCTTCATCGGTCTTTAAACCGTTGATTAGGCTTACGTCCGATCACTGAAGTTAAGCAACGTCAAGCTTAGTCAATACCAAGACGGAGGACCACTTGGAAATACCAGGTGCTGTAAGCTTGGATGTGCAAGTGGTGAAATAGAATCATCGAAGATAAGCAACATCAAGGCTGGCCAGTACCTAGATTGGTGACCGCTTAGGAATGTCACGTGCTGTAAGCTTGGATGTGCGGTTGGTGTAAAGGATAATGGCTCGGAATTAGAAATCGGTGAGTCGAGCCGAGTTCCAGTTCCAGTCGGGTTTGTTATATTCACTTACACGCAAATATCTTTGAGAAAGGTGCGAATCCACCTCTTCGTCCACCAGGTATGTTAAATAGGATGACATGTATAAGAAAATCATTATAATTTCCGAAAAATTCTCACAATTCAAACATTTTTTAATGACAGTCATCCTGTACAAAGCCTAGAAACCACCCGAGGTAGAGGGTTACAGAATAAGGGTTAGCGTTTATGGCGATATGTGTGAAAGATAGAAGACTTGAACAGGCCTAAATCGTAGTGATCTGGGAAGCATTCCCTTGGGAGTCTGTTCCGCAATGGAGCGGTTAGTGAGAAGAAGCTACTCAAGTGAAACTTAGATTTCACCAATGTAATACGAAGAGAATAAAGGAGTTTCTCTACAATGTGTGTGGCTCATATTTTTCAGCAATGCTTCATTTCTATGGATGTGCGATGTGGTGCAACGGATATAGTCTGGGAATGAGAAATCGGAGAGCCGAGTTCGAATTCGTGGTATTCACTTATGCGCAACTATCCTTAAGAAAGGTATTAATCCATCTCTACTTCCTCCCAGCTATGGTTTAAATAGCAGGACAGATAGGGTTATAGTCTAGAAATATCTTTCGCCTAGTCAGTCATGGATCAAAAGAGACATGATCGCCCATGTATGGCACCTGACTGACTCTATTTTGGGTCTGATCTGTCCCTTTGTTAGCATCAAGCACTTACTGTTTTATTTTTTCCATTTTCTTACCGTATGTACGAGTTACACTAGAGGTCTTGGTTGTTTAAGTTCCAATAAGCGCTCAAACAAGACCTCCTACAGAAGGTAGCTGAAGAGAGTGACAAAAAATAAACTGCAAGAAAACCGAATGCATGGTCATCAGCAAAAAGAGCAACCCAAAATGCCAAATACAGGTGGGGAATAATAAAATCAAGCAGTTACAAAAATTTAAATATCTAGGAAGTGTTCTAACAGAAGACGGAAAGTGCGACACATAGATCCGAAAGCGAATTGACTATATAGACGTTGGTTGGTTCCAGTGACTTGACCCAAAGAGTTGTGAGTTCAATACCAGGCTACAGTAGTTTTCGTTAGAAAAACTGCTATGACAGAAAAGGAAAAGCGGAGCTGCATTTCGTTGGTTGGAAATTGACTGAAACCGAGATGCCAGATCAGGACCAATAACATTGCAGATTCTTCTTTAGATTTTATTAAGGATCTCTAAATATATATAGCAGGAGCACCAAGTAATATGCAAATGTAACATTCAACGCATGTACTGATGGCACACTTATGTAAAATAGATTGGATTGTGCTGTAAAGTAGGAAATCCGTGAGAACTTTTTATTTGTGTTCTTGTGACCAAAGTACGCCTGGCTGTAGGATAATGACCGGCGAACTATTTTGTAGTGAGTTCATCTTTCGAACTTGTGCTGGACAAAGATAAACAAATATTTCCAAATCTTTATTATTTATGGCAAACAAAAGAACAGCGAAAAAGAAAATCGTATTTTTTGTAATTTTTATTTCCATCCTCATTATAATATTTCTAAGCCTATCTGAATTAATACTTTGTAATTATTATCGACGTAGATTTTATTGGGGTGCAACTTTGAGGTTAAAGTTTAGTAAGAGTATTATTGCCAAAAGATTTCATTGAGGTAGGCGGCGTGTTTATAAAGAACTATCTGGAAATCGGTATATATGCACGGACACAAAAATCTTCTCAGCCGGTCAAACATAAAAATGAAATAAAATATGGGAACCAGTAATACGGAGTACGAGAGCAAAAATTATTAGCTTCAGTATTACAATATAAGCTCTGGTAAAAAAAAAAAGAAAAAAAATGGTTACTGAAACATTAGGTTTATAAGTCCCCCAAATTCATACACTGATGTGTGTCCACTGGGCCATGTGTCCTCAAGGATAAAAGAGTTGGTTAGATCCAGTGACATAACCCAAAGTGTTTTGAGTTCAATACCTGGCTACAACAGTGGTGAATAAATAACGTAGAGAGTTGAGTTAAAGGGAGACAACTAAGACATCCGGCAGTGACATGTCTCATGGAAAAAGAACAAGATACCTCAGTGATCGAAATAAATGGTTCGATTCAAAATTCCAATCATCTGAAGAAGGCCGGAGAGTACAACGGACGAAATGTCGTGAATATGGCAATAAAGATGAAGACAACAGTCCGAAAAATGTAAATAATGTAACGATCTATTTATCTGCATTTCTTTCTATCTCTATTCATATATCTGTCTGTTCTGCTTTGATTGATTGATTTATTGATTGTTCTATCTATCTATCTATCTATCTATCTATCTATCTATCTATCTATCTATCTATTTTCTATATATATATCTCATTCTGTTCATATCTATTCTATCATATCTATCTATCTATCTATCTATCTATCTATTTTCATATATATATATCTCATTCTGTTCATCATCTATCTATCTATCTATCTATCTATCTATCTATCTATCTATCTATCTATCTATGTGTATTTATAAACTTTAATCCTAAATAGAACCCTCTACTCCTCCTATGGAAGGCAATTTCTCCCAACCATAGCAAATATCTAGTTAGTCTTGCTCCAAATTTTTGAAATGTCAACTAGTTTGCGGTTGGTTGGAAAGAAGGAAATTGATTGTTGGGTGGTGGCAAAAGAGAGAGAGAGAGAGAGAGAGAGAGAGAGAGAGAGAGAGAGAGAGAGTCGAACAGACACTCTTAGATTTCCATTGACTGATGTCACTAGTCTTATCTGATTACTATCACACCACTCAAACCCCACCACTGGCACTACCCAGATAAATTTTCCCTCACGTATCCTAACCCTGAACACACTGCATGCTTTCCATTTACATCGGCTTCATCGATCCAAATCCACTCGTTCTGATTAACACACATTACATTCAGTCATCCAATGTACACAGCGTATTTCCTTCTATATAATACAACTTGAGTATAATACGACCCCGTTATTACTGAAACTCTAAACAGGGAATGAATTACATCGTCGATTATAATACAACCCTGTAGTACAACCGCCTCTATGTACATCTTTTATTTTTAAATTGTACCATATTATTCAGGATGTGCGTTGTGGTGGATATCGGCTCGGAACGAGAAATCGGGGGAGCCGAGTTCGAATTCCAGTTGAATTCATTGCATTCAGTTACGCGCAAATACCCTTGGGAAAGGTATTAATCCACCTCTTCCTTCCAGTTATGGGTTAAATAACAGGACAGACTGGGTTCTATAGCTTTGGCGGGCAACCAATCTACCGCAGAAAGTAATGGCAACCTACTGCGGGATAATCTTCTTCCCACTCAGTCATGTCTCTTTCGAGACATGATCGCCGAAGCGTGTATCACATATGGCACTTAACTGACTGACCATATTATTCATTAAAATCTGAATGCCGTACTCTTCTTCTTCTTCTTCTTCTTCTTCTTCTTCTTCTTCTTCTTCATGTGCTGTGTCCCTTCAGGGCGTAGGCGATCATGGACTTCTATTTGCCCCTGATCCTTAATATTTTCCCTCTCGGCATCTCTCCCAAACCTCGATCCGTCATCCACTTGCTCCATTTGTATGTCTCACTCTACCTTCCCCTGTTTCTCTTTCCCTCTATCCGTCCTATGAGTATTAGATTCTCCAGATCCTCCTTCCTCATTACATGTCCCAGGAACTACGGCTGTTTCTTCCTGATGAGTTTTTTCTCGTTTGCATCCTCTTTAACAACTCGTCGTTGCTCACGTGCTATGCCTATAGTATCCTCAGCATCCTTCTGTAGAACCACATTTCTGCTGCCTAGAGCCTCATCCTTGAAAAGATCGTTCGACATTCGCTGTCATACAGTGGAACAGATATCACACAGCAGTTAAGCACTCTTTTTTTTTTGTTTCCAATGAGATTTTCAAATGAGATGTTTCTTTCGAAATGCGTCGTTGGCCATTCTAATGCGTCTTCGGATCTCAGTGTCGCACTTTCCATCCTCTGTCAAAGGTATTTAAATTTCCGCTTCAAAGGTATTTAAATTTCTTTACTAGTTTTATTTTAGTTTCTCCGATCTGTAGTCCGCATTTTGGGGTTTTTCTTTTTGCTACATATGTTTCACTAAAACATTTATTTTTTTACGATATCAAATAATATAAATGGAATCGATGTGTGTTTATTCTAATTTCAGTTTAAAAACTTCTTTAACAGAAAAAGTGCTCACGAGACATACCCAATAAAACAATTTGAGGTGTTAATTATTCTTTCACACCTTTCTGTTTGATATGTCTTTAGTATATTTCTCTATATTAATGTCCAGGTAGAGAGGCTTGCGTAGTCCATTGACACTGAAAGCGATGCCATCAGGAATTCTAATGTCCTGGTAGGGAGGCTTGCGTAGTCCATTGACACTGAAAGCGATGCCATCAGGAATTCTAATGTCCTGGTAGGGAGGCTTGCGTAGTCCAATGACACTGAGATCGATGCCATCAGGAATTCTAATGTCCTGGTAGGGAGGCTTGCGTAGTCCAATGACACTGAAAGCGATGCCATCAGGAATTCTAATGTCCTGGTAGGGTCACTCTTGTCAGCAAGGAAGGAGACGAGGACCCAGACTAAGCGCGAGCAACCCCGAATACCCCCAACGGTGGAAGAAGAGGATAATTATTACAACAGATCTCAACGGTTGAACCAGCGAATGAAGAGGGCCACGCCTGATGGACATGCTCATTTTGAAGGTGCCATTCAAAATGATGACTCAGTCAGTGGCAGCCCATTGCAGTTTTCATAACTGGATTGTGCATGTTTCATTCTATGTTTTTATTTTATAATTATTTCACTCCAAGCAAGGCAGGATTGCTGTTGATGCGCAGGGGGTACTCCAGACGAGTCAAGTGTGTAGTTTGAGGAGAGTTTGTGAGCAAAGCGATGAACTCTGTTCACTGTGAATGTGAGGATATCAAATTGATTGAATAGAGGAAAAAGGAATTTAAATACCCAGGAAGTGTTCTAACAGAAGACGGAAAGTGCGACACTGAGATCCGAAGGCGAATTGGCATGGTGAAAGAAGCATTCCAGAAGTTGAGTAAAGTATTAAGAAACAACAATTTCGCTAGAAACAAGGAAGAGAGTACTGGATTGCTATGTGGTGTCGGTTCTTCAATATGGCAGTGAATGTTGGACAATATATTCGAAGATGAAGGAAAATCTTGAAGCAGCTGAAATGTGCTTCTACAGAAGGATGCTGCGAATATCATGGATCGAACATGTGAGCAATGATGAGGTTTTGGAAAGGATGGAGACGAAAAGGAAATTAATACTGATCATCAGGAAGAGACAACTAAAGTTCCTGGGACATGCAATGAGGAAGAAGGGCTTGGAGAACCTGTTACTAACAAGCCAGATAGAGGGAAGAAGAGACAAAGGAAGGCAGCGGATAAAATATTTGAAGGACCTGATCAGGTGGATGACGGAACTAGAGTTACATGGTGCAACAGGAGAAAGCGTGCCAAGAGCCACCAGAGACAGGGAGATGTGGAAAGCCATGATCGCCTACGTTCTGAAAGGACATAGCACATAGAAGAAGAAAAAGAAGAAGAAGAAGAAGAAGAAGAAGAAGAAGAAGGGAAAGGATCGAGGTTTTGCTGTTGTTTAATATGCTCTTTCAGAGCCACCAGTAGTCTTTGGAACCAAACTTGCGAGTTGTTATACACTGTTTCATTCCATCAGCAAACAACAGCTTAACGTCATTTAGAACAGGCATGTCAAACTCAAAGTCCCTCCAGGGCTATAGGATTCGATTTGTATTGTCATGAGGGCTGCAAAATTTGAACACGTTAAATAAAATTTTTGCGATTTTTTTTAAATTGAGAAACATAAGGGCAAATTCAAGTAATAGTGTACATGTAGTTCAACAAAATAATATAACAAAAATTTTGACGATCTTCATCTATTTCAATACAATAGCAAAAATGCATTATGCATAAATTCAAAACTGACATTCATCAACAAGAATTCAAAGACTTTCACTGTTTTGCCCCGAAGCTTGACATCTCTTTTTGTCGACAATTTCTTGCATGTGTGGTTGAAATTTCTGTGTAGTGCCGAGTTTGATGAGAGATGACAAATGTTGATCAGTCAGTCTTGTTCTTTGAGATGTTTTTGTTGATTTCATGAAAGAAAATAACTGTTCCCACAAATATGTGAAGCCGAACACTGCTACGATTCTAGTGGTAAACTTTCTAAAGTTTCTAAACCTTTCCGGAATGGATGAAAAGAAATCAGGTATTCCCATTTACAAATATTGTGAGGAATCCGACTGAATTTCTAATAGTTCTATTTGCAGGTTTTCTTCAGCTTCAGCAACATCAAAACTAAATGGTCCTGAAAATAATGCAAACTGGCGCTCATAAGATGCGAAATCTTTAAATCTTTTCTCAAACTCTTTTGATAATGATTCCAAGTGAGTGTCATACTTGGTAAAACTCAATGCAGACTTCGTATCAGCACTGTTTGCATGTATCAGCATCTCTTTGCATGTAGCAAAATGGACCAAATTTTCACTAGAGACTTGAGTCTTCCATGATTTCAATTTAAAAAAGAAACATCACTATCTATTATCTCGTCGAGCCATTTCTTAGAAACTGAACAATCATCGAACGATATTGATACGTTTTCAACTGCGTCACTCTCTTAGTGTCTAAAAAAATAGAAATCGATGTCAAAGCTTTGATTTCTGTCCGTTGATACGCATACAGGTATGAGTCTGCCAATGAGTTGTAGGAAAAAGGAAGATCATTTGCGCGGACCGCAAGCGTGTCTACAATGGACCGCATGCGGCCCGCGGGCCGCGTGTTTGACATACCTGATTTAGAACATACTTGCATTCATTACGAGCAGAAACAAAAAGGCGTCTATTGCAATTACATGTGTCGCTCCGGTAGAACCGGAAGAAGTGATTCCTGTCGGCAATGGCAGCCGAGCAGGAGAGAACCAAAGAGATGAACGAGGTTTAACTCGGAACGTTCTGACTGGGATGAAAGTATTGATGCCGGCTTTCACCCAGGAGGAGAACTCAGAGGCGTAGTCTTCAACAGAGATACTGAACATTATATTTCAAGGAACATTACAAAGGAAATCGTGGAACTATTTTCAGTCTGCTCTTTGATAGCAGTAAGATATTCTCCTGTAGAAGATTCCTGGAAATAGCGAAAATACAAAAAGATATTAACTGACATCACGGTATGATCAAAGTTACCGAGAGAGCAGAGCTGCATGGCATGGCAAGAGTCAGAGATAGAAGTAAAGAAGAGATCTAGAAGGGAAGCGTGTTTTTCAGGATTACTAGGGAAATGCGTGAGGAAATCCACCACCTGCGTGAGAGACTGAGTGATTGAGAATTTCAGGGTTTGGACGCTATCAGGATCAGTGACAGTCATTTCCAGCCATTTGGTATGATGGCATAGAAATCACGGAAGACAAAATTATTAGCAAACTGGCGAGAGGAAATGGCCTTGTCTATATTATCTGAAATACTATCTAGCACGGAACAGTCAGGAGAGGAAGGGGAGCGGCGGAGAAAGAAAATATACCTATTTTAAGTTAGTAGACAGATATAAAAGTATCTGCAGCATAGTATGGCCTCAGGCTTACCCACTGGAAGCGCTTGCAGAGACACCCATCCCTGCGCGACATAGCACTGCAAGAATATTATGCGACTGTTGATCAGAGCAGCCTCTCTCGACAATACGCAAGAGTTCGGGCTCTTATCTACCAGTCGGGAAGTAGCAACCAGTAACTTCTAACCCGGTACCATCAGTATAAAGAGACATTAACACCGTCCACAAACATACCACAAAACTCTCGAAAGCACCACTATTAAGGCCTGACGAGAAGAAAAAAAACAGTAACCTCTTCCTTAATAGGAAATAGGGGATGATCCACTACTCCTGTTCAAGAGAAGGGGAAGAAGTATGAGCTGGCGATAGGAGAGCTTATCTACTTTTATTTTAAAATAAATGAAATTTATTAAGGTTTAACTTAAGTCAGGAGATCTGTTACTGAACAAAAAAGAAATTGCAGAGACGATACAGACGACCCTTGAACTTCAGAAAATCTTATTTCGACTTTCATTTACTTGCTTCCCCGACAGCAAGAATTTAAATGTAAAGTCAATAGCCATCTCCTATCCCACTAACCTGCATCCTCTCTCTCATGCTTCTTTCTCTGTCCACCCCATTCTCATAAGTATTCTCATCCTTCTCTCAACCACTTCCTGACACCCCCTATAACCTATCACTCTTTCTCATAACTTTTCATCTATGTAACCCCTGCAAAACAGTAGCAGTAAAATGCCTTGCTTGGGGCGATATGATTATAGAAAAATTACTTTGCTGCAGAACGTCATGAAACCAAGTATGGTTTACTTCCGGGCAAGCTAAGATCCACTTTAAACAAATTGACGCCATTGGCACTTTCTTCTACACTGAGATTCTTTCACCTCTAACCAAATCTTGCAAACGGCGTTAGAGAATGGCTGACGGGAGCAGGTTTTGGTGAAACTGGAAGTTTCTCGTCCTGAACCTGCACGTTGGCGGCCAATTTAGTCATTAACGTCATCGTTATAAAGGAAACGACCAGCAAAGAAATTAAATTGTTCGATACGACATAAAGCCGACGGTGACGACGATATATTAATAAAGACTGAAAATGCAAAACAGTAGTCTTTCATTGAGAATGAATCAAGAAATCTTTATAAGAACAAGAAAATCAAAATATAAATAAATTTAATCTTGTGAACAAAACTGAACGTGTCTGCAATCTTACTGTTTTAAATAAGAGTTTTTTTTTTTAAGCTGAGTAAAAATTTCTAAATAAGAAATGGCTCGTGAATTTTAATGCTTCCAAAATGAAGCTGTTATCTGTTAATCATCACAGACAATCGCTCCTACCCACCCATTAGGATGGATCAGGCTAGTCTTCCTGAAAGCAAAACACTGCATCTCTTCTGACTAACTCTCTCAGCAGACCTTAAGGGAAATGACTACATCGAATCCATAGCTAAATCTACTGCTAGGAAGGTCGGTTCACTGTGTAGGGCCAGAATGTTTTTGCCGTCTGAATCAATTCTGCACATATATAAATCTACCATTCGCCAGTGTATTGAATAGTGCTGCCAAATCTGGTCGGGTGCCCTGCTATTCACTTTGGGGTTCTTGATAAAATTCAACGGAGAATCTCTAATGTTATCGATCCCGACTTGGTAGCTCAGCTGCAGTCACTTTCTCACCGGCGCAATGTGGCTTCTCTGTGTCTCTTCTACAAATACTTTCATAGCTTCTGCTCCAATGAGCTAAGCTCACTGGTGCCTCATCTGCATGAATTTATTCGGGCTGCTAGACTAGCAACTAGGTCCCACCCTTTTACAGTGAAACCAATAAAATGTAACTGCAACTTTGACTCTACCAGCTTCTTTTCTCGCACTTCCCACCTGTAGAATTCCTTTTTGTATACTTGCTTCCATGACAGCTACAATAGCTAAGAATTTAAATGTAATGTTAATTGCCATCTCCTATCTCCTTGACTCGCATCCTTTCTCTGACAACCCTTGTATCATGTTCTTTTCTCCATCTACTTTACTCTTATCACACCAGTATTCTCATTCTTCTCTTACCCACTTCCTGACACCCGCTTAAACTTGTATCTCGTTCTCATCACTTACCTCCTATGTAACCCCCTGCACACCAGTGGCAGTAAAACTGCCTTGCTTGGAGTAAAATTGTTAAAAAAATGTATTTGTGAATAATGCTACTCCCAATTTTTTCCTTTAATTTTTCTTCGAAATTTTTCGTATTATGCACGAGAAAATAAGGTTTATTCCAGCTTTGAGAGCAGGTTTTTCTTTTTTTGTTTTCGTTCGTTCTCGAACAATCTAGACTTATTTATAAATCGAACTTTGTTTGTTTGTGTGTGTGTGTGTGTGTGTGTATGTGTGTGTGTGTCCGTTACCTATAGACTCCGAAACGGCTGAACCGATTTTCAATTTACACAGTTGTACTATAAGCGTCTGTGAGTGTTCTTAGCTAGGTTTTGTGTCGAGGTACCCCCGATAAATATCGAAAATCCATAACCGAAAAAATCGGGTTATAGAAGGAGTGGTCCGATTTTAATCAAATTTGATACACTCATAGACAAAGACATAAAAAACGATATTCAGAAGTTTCAAGGTTGCAGTTCTTACAATAGTGCAGAAAATCGATAATATATATATATATATATATATATATATATATAAGGCAAGATGTTTGTGTGTGTCTGTTTGTCTGTATGTCCTTTATACAAATCCACAATTTTTATCCGATTCTCACCAAACTTCACACAAATATTCTTTAGGATTAGTTTTAAAGCTTTCATTACACCCGAGCAACGCTGGGCTATACTGCTTGTTTTGAAATAAAGAAGCTTAAAAGTAAAAATTAAATGTTATTGCTGAATTTTTCTCTCTAAAATAAGATAAAGGATACGCGGTCATTTTTGTTGATCCTTTAAGTGAAAACGAAAAATTTGACTCATAATCGTAGCTTCAACACTTGACCGTTGAACAGTCGACACAAACATCCCCAAAACTCATCCCTCTCTATCCAGTCCGAACAAGTACCAAAATTCTGCATTTTCTTTCGGGTCCTAGTGTTACACTCGGGATGATAATAATTTCTGGATATATATGTAAAACATTTTTTATATAAAAATATATATAAAAGTTTATAATGAAATGAAAGGGAGGGGTAAAACCATTTAATCAAAATAAAAGATAAATTAAACATTTAAACAAAACTAAATCTGTATTAGTGAGGAACCATTCAACCCACAAAAAAAACAAAAAAACTTCGAATCGAAGGAATTTCGGACCAAACTCTTTATTTTGATCACTGGTGTATATCATTCTCATTTCATGTGCAATGCCACTTCCGGACTTTAATTTAACTCTCTCTGTTGTAGCCAGGAATTGAACTCACAACTCTTTGGGTCAAGTGACTGGAACAAACCAACGCCTATATCCATTGGGCCATGATCTCTAAAATTCGTACTCTGATGTTCTCAAGGACGCAAATAAGAGGTTTTTTAAGCTTTGTAAAAATTTCTGAAAGCTTCTACTTCTTCATAATACTACCTTGCTTTTGGCTTTTCCTTTTCGTGTTATTTATTGAGTTATACACAAGAAAATGCGACAAGCAATTTATATATTGTTGCTGCTTATATCAGTCAGTGAAGTACCATACATGCTGGGGCATTAATAACTCGAAAGAGACATGACTGACCGGTAGAAGATTTTCCCGCAGTAGGCTAGTTGCCAACCAGGGGTGTAGAACCCAATATTTCATGCTATTTAACCCATAGCTGAAGGAAGAAGAGACGGAATAATATCTTTCCCAAGTGTATTTGTGTGTAAATGAATGCAACGAATTCAACTATAATTCGAACTCGGCTCTCCACTTTCTCATTCCGAGCCGATGTCTACTGCCTTACAACGCACATCCGGAGTATTGCTGCCATATTTTTTTTTTTTTTTTTTTAATCATATCACCCCAAGCAAGGCGATAACGCCACTGATGCGCAGGGGGCTACGTAAGGGTAAAAAGAATGGAAAAGAGAAAGCCGAAAACCACATCATAAACAGGGAACAAGGGATGCGCCTCTTCACCTGTTCAGTAGACGTGGGTGGAGTGTGAACCGGGCGATAGTTTAGTCTATCTACTCCAATTGGAAAAAAAAAACAAAAGTGAAAAGATTGGAAAAGAGAAAACCGGAAACCGCATCCTAAACAGGAAACAAGGGATGAGCCTCTTCACCTGTTCAATAGACGTGGGTGGAGTGTGAACCGGGCGATAGTTTAGTCTATCTACTCCAATTGGAAAAAAAATAAAAGAGTGAAAAGATTGGAAAAGAGAAAACCGGAAACCGCATCCTAAACAGGAAACAAGGGATGAGCCTCTTCACCTGTTCAATAGACGTGGGTGGAGTGTGAACCGGGCGATAGTTTAGTCTATCTACTCCAATTGGAAAAAAAAATAAAAGAGTGAAAAGATTGGAAAAGAGAAAACCGGAAACCGCATCCTAAACACGAAACAAGGGATGAGCCTCTTCACCTGTTCAATAGATGTGGGTGGAGTGTGAACCGGGCGATAGTTTAGTCTATCTACTCCAATTGGAAGAAAAAAAATAAAAGAGTGAAAAGATTGGAAAAGAGAAAACCGGAAACCGCATCCTAAACAGGAAACAAGGGATGAGCCTCTTCACCTGTTCAATAGATGTGGGTGGAGTGTGAACCGGGCGATAGTTTAGTCTATCTACTCTAATTGGAAAAAAAAATAAAAGAGTGAAAAGATTGGAAAAGAGAAAACCGGAAACCGCATCCTAAACAGGAAACAAGGGATGAGCCTCTTCACCTGTTCAATAGATGTGGGTGGAGTGTGAACCGGGCGATAGTTTAGTCTATCTACTCCAATTGGAAGAAAAAAAATAAAAGAGTGAAAACATTGGAAAAGAGAAAACCGGAAACCGCATCCTAAATAGCAAACAAGGGATGAGTCACTTCACCTGTTCAATAGATGTGAGTGGAGTGTGAACCGGGCGATAGTTTAGTCTATCTACTCCAATTGTTAAAAAAAATAAAAGAGTGAAAAGATTGGAAAAGAGAAAACCGGAAACCGCATCCTAAACAGGAAACAAGGGATGAGACTCTTCACCTGTTCAATAGATGTGGGTGGAGTGTGAACCGGGCGATAGTTTAGTCTATCTACTCCAATTGGAAAAAAATAAAAATAAAAGAGTGAAAAGATTGGAAAAGAGAAAACCGGAAACCGCATCCTAAACAGGAAACAAGGGAAGAACCTCTTCACCTGTTCAATAGATGTGGGTGGAGTGTGAACCGGGCGATAGTTTATTTTAGGCAGGAACTACCAATCTTCACTTTCGATTCTCAGTAGAGTCAAAAAGCGTCTCTGCCTTAGAATCAACCAATCAAATCAATTCATCTATCACCGCCACTAAAGGAAACTTTACAAATGTTTCGGTCACCAAGCACTTTCTTCCCTAATAATATTATAAGTGGCGCCCTGCCTGCTGTCTGGTGTTCTTGCGTATTTCACAATGGCGTTCATGTTTGGCATTCTATTTTAGTTAAAAGCCAGTGTTTATCTTCAGTTTCTAACTAGTTATTAGGTTGGCGCAACATACTTTTACCTTTCAATATAAGTAGCATTTAGTCTTAAGGCGTACTAAGCTTAGTAAGTATAATGAATATTAACAATGAAAATGGAAGTGACAGCAGTCTCTACTCTTCTTTCCCTGTTGTTCTATTCTTCATCGATGTCTGATTGAATGTTTGGGTGCCATGTTTTCCGTTCGATCTACGTGTGACGAAACGGCGGATAATCAGGTTTATATCCAGCCTGCATTCCCCACCACTTTTAATTTTTGTCAGTGTTGGTTGTGGGAGTGTAGAGCGGGCGAAGCTAGGAATATTTAGTTGGGGAGGGTTCTTCGTTGCTATGACCAAGGGCCATTTCCTCTTCCTTCTCGGCTTTCAAATATGGCGTCCATTTTGGCAAAAGCATTTCCGATTCTCGTGCGAGAAAATCGACCTGAAAGGTCAATTACTTTCTTTTAACACACACACACACACACACACACACACACACACACACACACACACACACACATGCATATACACGCGCACATTTACGCATGTGTGCACAAACGCAAACAGAAACAACATGCGCAGAAACACTCTCAAATACATTCACACACTTTTTCGAACATTATACATAATCACGTAGACAAACAAGAACAGTAGGTCATATAAACACGCAAACAGACACGCCCACGTGAGTGCACACACACACACATATACACACACACTCACAAATACAGAGCTGTCAAACGCAACAGGACTCACACACAGATGGACAGACATACACTCACACTTATACGACTGTTCCCACATAAGCACAAAAACTGAATGGCTATATATATATATATATATATATATATATATATATATATATATTCAAATGAATAAGAACGAAGAAAATAATAGCAACCTTCAAAACATTAATTTAAAACACTGCTCAATATAAAGATAGAGCAATAAATATTTATTATTAATATTATTACTTTAGAACATGTGCAAAGTAATTTAATTGGAGTAGATAGAATAAACTATCGCCCGGTTCACACTCCACCCACGTCTATTGAACAGGTGAAGAGGCTCATCCCTTGTTTCCTTTTTAGGATGCGGTTTCCGGTTTTCTCTTTTCCAATCTCTTCAATCTTATGTAGCCCCGTGCACATCAGTGGCGTTACTGCCTTGCTCGGGGTGATGATTAAAAAAAAAATTAATAATTAACATATTCTAAAGTGATAATACATAAATATATATCTGTGCGTGTGTGTGTGTGTGTGTGTGTCGGTGTGTGTGTGATAAAATATTGTTTTAAGGTAATTTTGTTTTTAATCGATTCACCCCAAGCAAGGCAATACTGCCACTGGTGCGCAGTGGTTTACAAGAGAGAAGAGCTAAAAGAAAGAGGAACAAGATACGGGGAGAAGGATCTGGGAAAGGATAAGAGTAAGATGGGAATCAAGGGGATAAAAGATGGCAATTGACGTTGCACTTAAACTTTTGGAGATTGTAGCTATCAGGAATCAAGGTGTACGGAATAGGGGTCCAAAGTCGAGTAGTGCGAAAAAAGAAACTGGTAGAAACTGGTAGTGGCTACTACATTCGACTGTTTTCACTGTAAAAGATTGGAACCTAGTTGCCACTCTAGAAACTATGCTCTATTTATGGTTGAAAGTGCTCAATATTAGAGATACGGCATATGTAAAAATAAAATATTAAAGTAGACACTGAGAGCAACACGAATCTGCGACAGTCTGTTTCATGCATGAACACAATTTTCCTTTAGTATCGAAGCATACAACAGACTGTCGCAGATTGGTGTTGACCTTATACGCTTTATTTTTTATATTGATCACTTAAAAATATACCTTTATCACATTACGCTCTCACACCCTGATTGAGCACTCTGGAAGAATGGTAGACTTTAAAAAAGTAGCTGCTCTAGCATCTATGCATCGCTCATTCAGTAATGAATTAGAGCACTCTAACTACTAGCGTCTGCCTAAAAGTCTACCTCCTTCTACCGAGCGCCCATAGCTCAGAGGTAGAATCGCTGACTGATACCAATTCGGTCGAGTTTCAATCCTGGGTAAAAGCAATCGAATTTCTAACCGTACTGCTGAGTTTTGATACAGTGAAACAGATCTGTTTGTATATATACATATATATATATATATATATATATATAGAGAGAGAGAGAGAGAGAGATGGATATTCGTCTAAATTAAATGACACTAATATTTCATTTTAACAGACATATTTGCCAAAATTACACAAAAATCAATTGAGATACTAAAAAGTGAATTTATTCAATAAAAATCGCCATTGTTTTCAACCACGGCCTCCAGACGACTTCGAAATCTTCTGCATCTCTTCTGGATGGTCTCCTTGTTTCAGTTGGTGAATGTTGCCATAATCTTTGCCTTCACTTCATCTTTGGTTTTATAAGAAATTTTGTTGGTCTCTTGCTCAACTACGCTCGACACGTGATGATCAAGGGTATTGCATTCTGGGGAGTTATGTGGCCAGATGCAAAGGGGTAATGTGGCCGCAGAAATTGTCTGACAGCCAAGACTGGATTCACCTTTTTGTGTTGCAAGGTACAAATACTTGTTGCCAAATGCAGAGTATTCCAACAGCCACCCCTTCACGTGGTACCTGATGCAGACCTCCGTGTTGATTCTGTGGTCTTCACCAACAAATCCGGGAGTTCTTTTCTTATCTGACTGACTAGAGTGAGATTTCAAAGTTGCCGTACCTTCGTAATCACCATTAAGCTCAACCAAATCTTTCCGAATTCTTCGCATTGGCACCTAAAGACTATGAAACGTTCGTATTGGAGCTTTTGGCGCGAATGTCAATCAGTACAGCATGCCGTTTCCATTTGAGAGCAACAGTGTTCATATATATATAAATAACGATTTGTACCTACATAAATTACTAATGGCTTTAAAAAGAACAGACGTCATATTATATATATATATATATATATATATATATATACTATAGTCATCCACAGACACATCTGTTTCGCTGTATTACAGCTCATCAGTACGTCTTAGACTCCGGTCGCTTCGTAACCCAGGATCGAAACCCGACCGAATGGGCGTCAGTCGGCGATAAGAGTTTGAGCTCCAGGACCATGGATTAGTTTTAAAGCTTTCATTACACCCGAGCAACGCCGGGCTATACTGCTAGCTCAGACTCTTTGGAGGTTGGCACGAAAAAAGCGAAACCGTTAAACAGTTAAAGCGAAACCATAGACTGAAAGAAAAATGAATGGATGTAAGTCAAATTTTGATTTCCTGGTATCGATATCAAATAAGTTTTTTGCGTCGTAAACTGAATTTTAAAGGCTAAATAAGTCCTCTGAGTAAATGGTATCATGGCTGAGACTAAGAACTACAATTATACCTATTTAGAGCCAAACCCGAAGCAAAAACTAAAATATAAGGGCTGAAAAAATACAGACATACAGGCAGATAAACAGACACACACAACATCTTGCCTTTTATATATATATATATTATCAATTTTCTGTGCTAATGTAAGAACTGCAACCTTGAAACTTCTGAATATCGTTTCTTATGTATTTGTCCATGAGTGTATCAAACTTAATTAAAATTGGACCACTCCTTCTATAACCTGATTTTTTCGATTATCGATTTTCGATATTTATCGGGGGTACCTCAACACAAAACCTAGCTAAGAACACTCGCAGACGCTAATAGTACAACTGCGTAAATTTTCAAGAAAATTGGTTCAGCTGTTTCAGATTCTATAGGTAACGGACACACACAGAGCCACACACATACACCACAGACAAAGTGCCATTTATAAATAAGTTTAGATTATATATATATATATATAGTGTATCGAGGCAGCAGATAATTTTTTAAACATATACTATTAAATATAACAGATAATGAATATTTGGATATTTTTTTTATTATGTTGGTTCTAAGCTTTCGGCTCACATGAGCCATCTTCAGAGAGGTTACAGGAACGTTAACATAAATACATCCATCATCAAAGATGATTTTATCTTGTGTTGAGAGAAAACATTGCTCAGCAACGATAACAGTTTCTGAATAGCAGACGCAGGTCGTAAATTTGTAATGCGGTCCTATGACGTCACACTGCGTGAGAGACCGAAATGTTAACAGAACCATATGTCTAAATGCAATGTAATGTGTTATGACCAGATTGAAATGTGATTTTATTGAGTGTGGGTTGTTTTGATGTAATGTAGATGGCCTCTAATATTTGAAGGTTCTTTTTACTGTGTGTATAAGTATGTATTATTGTGTTATTGACTAAAATCTGTCTAATATATTAATGCTCCCATTACGCTTGAGCTCTCTAGAGAAGAAAATTTTAAAAACAGTTTCCACTTATGCGACATATGCGTGACTCTTCAGAAATGAATTGAGTTCTTTCGGCGACTGGCCTGTGTGTATACACTGCTTACATACAACACGTTAAAATTTCCCTTTTCTGATTCCATGCGCCTATGGCTTAGCGGGTAGTGATTCCAACTGACACCAAATCGGTCGAGTTCCGATCCTGGCCAGAAGTAAGTGGATGTGTCTAGCCACACTGATGAGCTGTAATACAGCGAAACAGGCTTGTATGTGGATGACTAATATATATATAAAAGAAATTCTCTTCGATTTTTACCCGTGTGGGATATATATATATATATATATATATATATATATATATATATATACATATTGTAAGACAAAATGAAAAAAAAATTGACGTATAATGTGTTTCATCCGTTCAGACTTCGTCGGACTGGGTTTCAGAATTTGCGGCTCTCAATATTTACACGAAGGGTAGAAGCATATTGAAAATACTTTCAAAACCCTTCAGTTTCATATTCAAGGCGTAAAAGAAAAGATTCATAAAATATTCCAAAGTAGAAAACCTGTCCTTCCTGACAAACCCGACGAATAAAAAGTATATTTTTCTATCCACTGACCGCAAATACAACTTAAAAGAATTTATCTGAACCCAGCATTTGTCACGGTTACATCTAAAACAATAAAAGACTTAATCAATACAGAACAAAAAACAAGCCGAAACTTGAAGGAGGAATTTGCTCTATCGCCCGCAACGATTGCCAGAAAGAATATATTGGAGAAACAAGTTTAAACAAAAGACTCTATCAACACAAAAGAGACATTACAACAAAAAACATTCTTTGTTTCACGTAACAAAACTGACAATAATTTTGTCATAATAAATGTTACTTTAATTAAAAGAGACAATAATTCAGTAAGAGGAAAATGTTTCTTCTTCTTCTTCTTCTTCTTCTTCTTCTTCTTCTTCTTCTGTGTGCCCTCTCCCTTCAGGATCTAGGCGATCATGACTTTCCACGTTTCCCTATCCCTGGTGGCTCTTAGCACGCTTTCTCCTGTTACACCATCCAACCCTCGTTCCATCATCCACTAGCTCAAGCCCATAAATCTAGACTATAAATGAATAGAAACTAGAATGGCCACAAAATGAGGGATCAGTTTATGTATTGATTATAATATAGAATTAATCTCCCACTTTATATCCACATTGCAATTTCTTCTAAACGGTTTGCATATCTCTTCTTCTATGTGCCCTGTCTCTTCAGAACATAGGCGATCATGACTTTCCACGTTTCCCTATCTCTAGTGGCTCTGAGCACGACTTCTCCTGTTACACCATGCAACCCCCGTTCCGTCATCCACCTGATTAGATCCTTAAAATATGTTAACCTCTGTTTTCCCCTGTCTCTTTTTCCCTCTATCTGGCCTGTTAGTATCAGATTCTCCAGGCTCTTCTTCCTCAATGCCTGTCTCAGGAAGTTCAGCTATTTCTTCCTGATTCTCAGTATTAATTTTCTTTTTGTTTTCATCATTTCCAAGATCTCATCATTGCTCAAATGCTCGATCCATGATATTCGCAGCATCCTTCTGTAGAACCACATTTCAGTTGCTTCAAGTTTTTCCTTCATCTTTGATGGTATTGTCCAGCATTCACTGCCATATTGAAGGACAGACAGCAGGTAGCAATATAGTGCATTAATCGTTAGTTTAGCCACAGTAAATTAACGACAAGGTTCTTACAACGTTTCGCCATTTTTGTCAGATTTTCTGTTATCACAATGTGGGATATATAAAAACAAAGATGATGGAAAGAAAAAAAAAACTAATATAGATTAATTTGGATTAGATTACAAAAAAAAAAAATTATTATTTTAAAAAGTTTTTAAAATTGTTAAAACTACCAGCTTCTTTCGTTCATGTTCATTTGTAGCCATCACAACGTCAACAAACCAGTCCGATCACGTCCTTACGGATGAATCACTTCACAAGGAAAGCTTTTACATTTTATCTTAGATTTTCTTCAATACTGTTCTTGATATATATAAAAAAAAATCCTGTTATATCTTCTTGATATATAACATTTTAATATCCCGTTATCTTATATATATATATATATATATATATATATATATATATATATCGTTCATTCAGTAATGAATTTCAACCCTCTCGTCTACTGGCGCGTGTTTACATTGTATATAACACGCTTAAAGTCCGTCTTCCTTTCGAGCGCCCATAGCTCAGAGGTAGAATCGTTGACTAATGTCAATTCGGTCGGGTTTCAATTCTGGATAGAAGCAATCGGATGTATAACCGTACTGATGAGCTGTGATACAGCGAAACATATCTGGCCTGTTAGTATCAGGTTCTCCAAGTCCTCCTTCCTCATGGCATGTCCCAGGAACTTTAGTTGTCTCTTCCTGATGCTCAGTATTAATTTCCATTTCGTCTCCATCCTTTCCAAAACATCGTCATTGCTCACATGCTCGGTCCATGATATCCGCAGCATCCTTCTGTAGAACCACATTTCAGCGACTTCAAGTTTTTCCTTCATCTTCGAAGATATTGTCCAACATTCACTGCCATATGGAAGAACCGACATCACAAAGCAACCCAGTACTCTCTTTTTGTTTCTAGTGAAATTGTCATGTTTCTTAATACTTTACTCAACTTCTGGAATGCTTCCTTCGCCATGCCAATTCGGATCTCAGTGTCGCACTTTCCGTCTTCTGTTTGAACACTTCCCAGGTATTTAAATTTTTGTACCTGCTTGATTTTAGTATCCCTCACTCTTATTTGGCAAATTGAGCTGCCCTTTTTGCTGATGACCATGCATTCGGTTTTCTTGCAGTTTATATGTCACTCTCTTCAGCTACCTTCTGTAGGAGGTCTTGTAGTTTACTTTACGTGTCTGCTATCAGCACTGTATCATTTGCGTACCTTATATTGTTTAAAATGTGGCTTCCGATGACGAATCCTGGCATCACTTCTAGGGTTTTTAGACGTTACTTAAAAGTCGAAAACTGAGAAGAATAAATAAATAAAGAAAGAACAAATAACCTAATCAAAGCAAATAATAAACAAATTAACAAATCACTGCCGCCATAACAACCATTAGAACAGATAAGATAAAAAATAAAATAAACAAAAATAATATATAAAAAATAAATAAATAACATCGCTGTTTTCCAACAGCTGGCGTTCCCAGAACTGCGTGTGTGTAGTTTCAGATGGTAACGCATCTGTTAGGAAGTACTATAAGCAAGCTTAAAATTCAATGTATGTCATTTTGCCGAACTGTTAACATCTTTGTTTTACATGGCGTTAAACATGTTGGATCTCGTGCCAAAGAAAGTGTATTTGCGGGGTATTTTACTGCACTTTTTTTATTAAAAAAAATCTACGACTAAAGAACACGCTCGTGTATTGAATACTGCTGCCACACCTGGTCGGGTTCACCTGCTATTCTTCTCGGGGTTCTTGACAAAATACAACGGAGAATCTGTTATTTGATCGATACCGACTTGGCAGACTGGCTGCAGTCACTCTCTCACCGGCGTGACGGGGCTTCTCTGTGCCTCTTCTATAAATACTTTCACGGCTTCTGCTCCGATGAGCTTACTTCACCGGTGCCCCCTAGGTACGAATTTGCACGAGATACTAGATTAGCAACTTTTATAGTGAAACCGATGAAATGTAACCGCAATTTCTACTCCAGTAGCTTCTTTTTTCGCACTTCCCGCCTGTGGAATTCCCTTCCACATACTTGCTTCCCCAGCTACAACCTTCAGGAGTTTATATGTAATGTCAATAGACACCTCCTAACACATTAACTCGCATCCATTCTATCAAACACTCTTCCCATCTACCCAACCCTCATCCTCAGTATCCTTACCAGTCTATCACCCTATATCTAACCACTCGTTCTCATCACTTTCCCCTTGTATCACCCTGCACAATAGTGGAAGTGGAATGCCTTGCTTGGGGTGAAATGATTAAAAAAAGTTTTAGTTGACTATAACTGATAAGGAAAATTTGATTGAATATTTTTTTGTTTTTCCAGTTTTCTTACATTTTTTTCTTTGTTGGGAGTAAGGGAGCGCAAATATTGTCCCCCCTGTCTCAAGCGCTTTTATAAGTTCATAACCGGAAGTTCAAAGCAAAGGAGTAATTTGTTATTAGAAATCGTTTAATCCGGATTTGTATGAGCGTAATAATATTTTCTAATGTGTCTACATCTGGACATTAATTTAGACCTTTCATTTAGTATCTTTTGTCGTTCTGGAAATAATACTATAGCCAACTTTTCTTGGTATAACTTGCAGATATCACCACCATTGCAGAATTGGATTTTTAAAAAAATATTTTCCACGTCACGTGGGGGTTCCCACCATTCTTTTCTTTAATTTCCATGCGTAGTTGGCTAGTTTAGTTCTATTTTTAAGGTTTTCTAGTTTGAATGTAGACTTGTGATTATTCCATCGTGTTTTAAAACTGCCTTCACTACATTCTAAGTATATTTTATATTTTACTTCTGCTCTGTAGATGATTCCTTTGGTTTTACAAACTCCCTCAAGAGGACATTTGTTTTATCGTTGCAGTTACATCTTTCATTAACGACAATTTCCCGTACATTGTTTTTTTTTTGTTTTACATTTTTGGTAGTTTGTCTCTTTTTGTGATTTTCTAAATTAGAAATACAGCTGTAACTTAATTTAAATGTATTTCTATTAAATATTTTGTGTAGCTTGGGTCTTTTTGGGAAGTGCTTGTTAAGTAGTTAGAAAAATATTTTCTCTATTTTGGACTTTAGATCTAAAATTAAAAGGCTTCAACCTTTCGGTATCTTTAAGCGATTTACAATAACTGATTTTATCGTTTTTTTTTAAACGCTCGAACAGGGATTTATTTTTTACAAACGCACGACTGAAATTTTTAAACAGCCGAAAAATTTTGCAAAATTAAGGAGGATTAATTTAAGGATCTTAGAAAACTTTCATCCATGTTTGTATAATCCTAGTAAGTAATGATGGGTATGATTACATTTGAACATAATTTCTGATCTTTCATTTAGTAATGTTTTTATTTCTGGGAACAACATATCCTGGTACAATCTGCATACGTTGCTACTGTTGTATTGTTTGGCAATTCTCACTATACTCCAAATTATGCCAGGGTCTTTTTTTATATTTTAATTTTAATTTCCACACGTGGCTAGCCAGTTTGGTACAATATTTTAGGTTTTCCAGTTTAAATGTAGATTTATGATTATTTCATCTGATTTTAAAACTGTCTTTGGTAAATCCCAAATATGTTTTACTTTGACCATTTATGTCATGTTCCTCTGATTCGTAAATAACCCCTCCTGTATTATAAAGTCCATTAAGTGGGCATTTGTTTTTGTCTCTACAGTTATATTTCTTGGTAGTGGTGTTATTTTTACGTTGTTATTCAGTTTTCTGGCGTTTTTTTTTTATGTAACTTCTCAATTAATAATAGTTTTAAATTAATTTGATTGAATTCCTATTGAAAATTTTGTTTAATTCTGATTTTGGAGGGAAGGGTTTATTGATTAATTAAAAAAAATTGTCTTATATTGGATTTTGCTTCTAAATTAAACAGCGATTTAAACCAAATAATGTTTCGATTTCTATTATTGATTTTTGTTTGTTCGACTGAGGCTTGTATTCTAATTTGTTCTTATGTCCGGATTCTTTTAAGGCATTTTCATAATCTTTTTTCTTTTCATCAAAGATTGCTTTGTTTGACGATTTTTTGATATCCTATCAAATGTTAAATGAGATGTCATTACTATTTTAATTTTTGTGTAATTTATACAATTTATCCATCTCTAACCTGTATATATAGAATTAATGCAAGTAAGAGGTTTGTCATTTAGCTGTCTGATGTAACTTTCAGCATCAAGACTCTATAGTCTCCTCTTTTTTTCAATTGTAGCTATTCTACCATCCAGTTTTCTATACACACGTACACACAAATATTGTTGGGGATCACCTCTTTGTACATAATAATGAACTCAACTGAGAGTACATATAATCCTGCCTATACAGAGAACAGCAGTAGTGGTAAGCAGTTGGCATTTGCCTCTGCTAACTATGACACTGTCAGATCTCTGCCTTCGGGTGGAGAGCGCTCTCTGCTCGGAAGCAGAGAGCACTAACCCAGTCGTGGTTCCTCCGAGGGGTAGAATCACGACTGGGCAAAAATAGACAGACATATTTTGGCCTGGCTATATGGCCGGGAAGACCCACAATAAATAGACCTTGTGTCACATCTAGCCTTGCGTGGGAAGGTTGGTAAATACCGTAGTGGTAAGCAGTTGCTTAGTTGGTCAGTAAGTTGGTGCAGAGTTGGAGTTGTTTGGATATAGACTCATTACCCGGACATACTATTTCTCTTCAAGACTGTATATATTGATTTCTACTATTAGTATTCCTGAATTGACTAACCCGTGTTCCAGTTTGTATATTTTGTTAAATATAACTTGCATTTTCTATCTCCATCTCTGTTTTTGTTATTTATTATTTTGAGTGGTTTTTCACCCGGGATCCACAACATATATATATATATATATATATATATATATATATATATATATATATATATATATAATAAAAAAATTTTCGCCTTAAAAATGATTAAACAGAATATTACTAAACGATAACGTATTTAAGTCAGCAATTTTTGTCAATAAGTGTTCAATATGAAGAAAATGACCATTAATCATAAATAAATTGAAAAAAAATTAAAGACTCGTCTCCTGACTTCGAGTTTCGCAGAAATAATTCCGTTCTTTCGGAGCAAGGTAAATAAATTGAATTTATTAACAGATATCAAATCTAGTTTAAAATACCTTATATAAAAATTCACGCTTTTGACATCAACCTATTTATTGTTCTTTCTTATCGAAATTATTACGTGGCATAATAGGAATTCCAGTCTATAATAGAAAAAATATCCAGTATAGATAATCGAACAATTTCAGATTAGATTGTCATTTAATAATCGCATTAAAAAAGAATAAATTTAAAATTAAATCATCATCATCATCATCATCATCATCATCATCATCATCATCATCATCATCACTATGCAAGGTGTTTTGATTTTGAAGGTACACAAGTGTAAATCAGTAATTTCTCATCTTCATGAACATGTAAATATTTTTTTATCGGTTCAATGGAAACCTATCTGTGCTCACTCACGAAAGAGGTTTGCAGGTTTACCAAGTTCATCAAAGATTTTACAGTGAATCATGCAATTTCAGTTCTAATTTTAATGTTCCTTTTTCAATGTGTCTCCTATGGTTGTTCGTCCAATATCTATGGGTATTAATCTTCCGTTTTATATTGATGACAAAACTAGTTCTATAATATTTACTGCTTTTAAAGCTCCGATTAATTCAAATCCTTCTTTGATTTTGGTTTCTTGGAGACAACAGGCATCCATGTCACAACTATTAACGTTCCGAGTCAATAATTCGTGTTTTTCTATTCCTCGAATATTAAATGTCCTGATGATGAAATCTTTGCTTTTGGAAACATTTACAAAGTTTTAAATAAGTTGCCAAAAAAACTTTTGACAAACTTCTCCGCCAAAACGCTATAAAATACGATAAAATTAAATTAATGTCAAAAATCAAGTTTATGTACCGTAGGTGACCTAATAACCTCCCCACCGAAAAAATAGGATGGGAACCTTAGATCCTGTGGTTTATGATCTTTTGTTAACATGGGAGATTTTGACGGTAGACTAACCCCTGCCTCGTCTTCTTTTCTCGGTGATTTCGAGAAAAAAACAAAAAACAAAAAAACAAAAAAACAAAAGAAAAACACAATTAGTTGTGTGACTCTACAAGTCATTTAATGATCGCATTCGATAACAGTGAAACGAATGGATGGTTAGCACGGAAAATTAATTCAGGCTACCGTAATAGCCTACCGAAAACACAGCTCCCACTCATGAGGCATTGTAGATTGTAGTAATTAATTGACAATATCTCTCTACCGTTTTTGCATTAGAACTTGAGTGAAAAGAAAATATATGCTTATTGAATTTATTTAATAAATTCAATACATCTAAAGATACGATTTGGAGCGGGGTCATTTTGTACGGCGAAAATAGGCTAAGACATACATTTTAACTTGAAAATGTCGGGTATGTCTTATACGCCTAATACACCACTAGTCGCCTAATACACCAGCATATATGGTAACCTATCTTAAACTAGATATTATATCTAATAATAATTCGAATTGATTTGGATTGACCCTGAGGAGTAGACTTATATTCTGCGAAAATCAGAGTTGGGAGAAACTCTTTTTAATTTCAATTTATTTACAGACTAGCTTAAAATCCGCACAGAGTACGGCTTTTAAATAAGCTCGTGCGAAGGAATAATTGATGCCTTTGGCCCGAAATTAAATGGCCCTCTTGTCCAGCTTAGAAAGCAGTAACGATAATTAAAAAAAAAAAATTAAGTTTCTCAATTCAAAATCTCACTTTAACTCTGATTCGGGCGATAAATCTGGGCCGAAATTCAAATTCAAGGCGGAAACTGAGTTCTTCAAATCACAAACTCAAAAAAACTTCAATTGAGTTAAGTTTTTCAAATCACAAACTATGCGAAACTTCAAAACCTCACGTCACAAAACCTCTCACTTTAACTCTGTTTCTTGGCACTTTTAAGAAATAAAATTGATTTCCTCAATTCATAAAATTTTGAGGATATTTGAAACTGAATTTAAAACATTTTTTCAGTTCACAAAGTTTTTGTGTTACTTTAAACTCAATGTAAATCAAAATCTTTTGAAATCTTTATTTTTTTCAGTTATTTAAACATTTGAATTTTTAATTGTTCCCTACTCATCAAGACACAAATCACAATTCTGGATGTTCAAGTACAAAATATAAGACATGGTTTCAATCCTGGGATCGTCGTTATTCCAAAAGATTATATGTCTATGTAGAACAGGTGTGGTCCAAATTAGAAAGGTTCCAGACACACGGGTGTACAGACAAAATTTGTGATTTATTTATTTACTAGCAGTATAGCCCGGCATTGCTCGGGTGTAATAAAAGCTTTAAAACTAATCCATGGTCCTGGAGCTCAGACTCTTTGGACGTTGGCACAAAAGACTAAAAAGCAATAGTTGATTCCAGTTAAAGCGAAGCCGTAGACTGAAAGAAAAATGAATGGATGTAAGTCAAATTTTGATTTCCTGCTATCGATATCAAATAAGTTTTTTGCGTCGTAAACTGAATTTTAAAGGCTAAATAAGTCCTCTGATTAAATGGTATCATGGCTGAGACTAAGAACTACAATTATACCTACTTAGAGCCAAACCCGAAGCAAAAACTAAAATAAAAGCGCTGAAAAAAATACAGACATACAAGCAGATAAATAGACACACACAACATCTTGCCTTATATATATATATATATTATCAATTTTCTGCACTATTGTAAGAACTGCAACCTTGAAACTTCTGAATATCGTTTCTTATGTATTAATCCATGAGTGTATCAAACTTAATTAAAATTGGACCACTCTTTCTATAACCTGATTTTTTCGATTATCGATTTTCGATATTTATCGGGGGTACCTTGACACAAAACCTGGCCAAGAACTCGCAGATGCTTATCGTACAACTGTATAAATTTTCAAGAAAATCGGTTCAGCCGTTTCGGAGTCTATAGGTAACGGATACATACACACACAGACACACACAAACTTCCATTTATAAATAAGTTTAGATTTATTTAGATATATACTCCTGTATTATATTTATTTACTAATTATATTACCGTAGTATATTCGAAAATTGTGGTATTATATCAAACAAAGCAACACTTATTAAATAATAACCCAGAAACACGCTTCTCTTTTTTCCTCATTTCTTTTCGTTTGTATATAAAAGTGTTACCAAGAATTCAGACGCAAAGACAAAGAGAGAACGGGACATACATTTGTACGCTCACATATATTAGAGAATTTTACCTTAGGCGTCTTGTTGATAAAACGCGTAACCACATGTGTATATAAGAATACTAAAATTCATAGCCACTGAAGTCATTACACGTAAAAGCCACGAGGTTGAAAGGTCATAGCAGTGATGGCTGAAATTAATTATATCTTCGACAATTCTATCACGACTCAGGTTTTAGTCTCAAATGCTTGTGCTTTTATTTTTAATCTCCACTGAGAAGGACATTTCCGGTTGATGGATCGATGGGGGCTGACGGGAAATTTACATTTCCGTGTGTCTGTGTAGCCTCGCTTTCGAGTCGAGCCGATTATCACGCAGGAGTTCCAGCAAAAGAGAGAGGAAGAGCGAACGTTATGTCATCATGGCTAACACGAGAGCCAGCCAAATAATGCACCCACATTGTAAACAAGACGATTGCTTCCAGGAAGGAGATCCAATTAAAGTCAAAATCCGACCATCCTCTCGTTGTGCACGTCTCGTTCTCTTCGCTCTGGGCGAGACTTGTCTAACTTGGGCCAAGAAAAAGCAGCGTTCGCTAGCGGATGTTTGCTCGGACTAATAGCGTTTTGCGTTGGCAATCGCGTCGAGAAATCTAAGATAAAAAGAAGTGACTATTTTGTGAAAAATGGTTACTCTTAACTTAAATTTAACAATTATTATATTTCAAAGGTGTGGATAATGCCGCTCATATGGTAATGGAAATCTTTTAATTTAGTTAATATCCGTTAATACTAATTTTCTTCCTTCTTTTTAAAAGGAAAATGTTTGATAAAGTCAGAACTTCGATATTGTTATTTATTACGAACTTCTGTCAGAAATGATTGCTGTATTGACGAGGCCAGGTTTACACATTCTGCATACTTTTCAGAGAGATAAGACACTACCAAAGAGGCCAATTTCTGGTTAGTGGTTGCAGACATAAGTATAAACCTAGCCAGTGCTTACCTCTAGACTCAAGTATAAACCCCGATAAATATTTAAATAGATACTCAAGTATAAACTCGACCAATGTTTACTTATAAAACTCAAGTATAAACCCGAACAATGTTTACCTATAAGACTCAATTATACACCTGACTAATGTTTCCCTATAAGATTAAAAAATAAACCAGACCAATGCTTCCTTATAGACAGAAATATATAACCGACCAATGTTTACCTATAAGACTCAAGTATAATCTCAACCAAAGGTTACCTATAAGCTCAAGTATAAACCTGACCAATGCTCAAACATAAACCTGACTAATGTTACCTTATAGACAGAAGTATAAACACGTCCAATGTTCACCTATAAGACTCTAGTATAAACCTGTCAAATGTTTAACTACAGGCTCAAGTATAAACCTGAATAATGTTTACCGATAAGACTCAAGTATAAACTAGTCAAATGTCTGCCTATAAGATTAAAGTATAAACCTGACAAATGTTTACCTATAGGCTCAAGTATAAACCCGAATAATATTTACCAATAAGACTCAAGTATAAACCTAACCAATATCTCCCTATAGACAGAAGTATAAACCAGTCAAATGTCTGTCTATAAGATTAAAGTATAAACCTGACAAATGTTTACCTATAGGCTCAAGTATAAACCTGAATAATGTTTACCGATAAGACTTAAGTATAAACCAGTCAAATGTATATCTATAAGATTAAATATAAACCTGAAAAATGTTTACATGTAATCTCAAGTATAAACCCAAACAGTGTTTACCTATAAGACTTAAGTATAGACCTGACCAATGTTTCTTTATAGAGAGAAGTATAAATACGTCCAATGTATATCTATAAGATTCAAATACAAACCTGACAAATATTTACCTGTAGGCTCAAGTATAAACCCAAACAATGTTTATCTATATGACTTAAGCATAAACCAAACCAATGTTTCCCTATAGACAGAAGTATAGGATGACTCCCTCAAAAACGGGAATGTTTGAAGTGTGTATTGGCAGACATGAGCAAGTGGCATCATTGAAACAGTGGCCTGCCATTTTAGTAAACATTGGATCAAAATTAATTTCTAAGTAAGTTATGGGTGTCAGATGAGAACCATTTTAATCTCAGAGGTTACACGAATAAGCAGAACCACCGTTACTGGGCAGACAGAAATCCTAATGAAGTTCATGAGCGCCGTTCATACGCTAGTAAGGTGACAGTATTGTGTGCTGTTTCATTACATGGGATCAGCGGACCTTATTGTTTTGAAAGTGAACAAGGGATCTCAGTCACTGTCACTGTCTCAACAGTAGATTTCAAGAATGCATTCGTACAGGAGGACGCCATCTACAGGACGTAATTTAAAAAAAAATGAAAATCCCATCATTGTTTCTTAAATGGCATGTTTTAAGATTTCAATTACTTTTGAATAAGATATTTTCTTTTATCACTCTTGGTTTTATTGGATTGTTAAAAAGTTCCCGTTTTTTTTTTCGTCACCATGTATAAACGCGGCTTATATTTACCTATAAGACTCAAAAGTGAACAACTAATATTTCCTATAGTCATAAGTATAAACTTGAATAATGTTTCCCTATAGACAAATGTATTAATCTAACTAATGTTTACATATTAGAGTCAAATATAAATCTTACCAATGTTTCCCTATAAATCCAAATATGAACCTGATAAATATTTACCTAAAGACTCATATAAAAACCTGATGAATGTTTATCAATAGGCTCAAGTATATACAAGCTCAAGGTTTACCTGTAGTCTCAAGTATAAACGTAACTAATATTTAATTGTAGGTTTAACTATATACCCGAAGAATGCTTACTTACGAACATCATTATAAAATCAACTATTGTTTTATAACAGATTCAAATAAATACTCAATTATATATATGACTAATGATTACGCATAGACTCAAGTATAAAGCTGACCTATATTTATCAACAAATTCAAGTGTATACCAGGCTAATGTTTGCCTATAGACTCATGTATAAACCTAATCAATATTTAGCTTTAGGACTATAGTCTATATATTTGGACAATTATTTGGCTTAACCCGATCGTCCCTATCAAATATTACAATATAGGTTGTGTTGAATAGGCACGCTACTAGTTTATATCATATTAATACAGAAATCTTACAAGGCCTATCTTCGGACATACGGTGTTTTGGGATTTCATCAACAATCTTCCCGATGTCATCAGTTCCCAATTAGGTATTTATACAGACGACACAGCTGTTAACTCCTCTGTTAGTAACAAGTACTTACTTGTACTTGTGCGGCATTCACTGTAGGGAAGGGGTGGAACTTGCTTCTTTCTTTTGGTGCTTTTTCCCGTAGTAGGTTGCCAATCCTTACTGCTGTAGACTGGTTGACAACCAAGGGTATTTACCCATACCTTTCCCAGTGGCATTAGCACGAAAGTGAATATAACAGATTCGAGTGAAATTCGAACTCGGGTCTCCGATTCCTCAATTTGAACCGCTATCCATTACTCCAAGCTGCCTCCTAGCAAGTGTGACAAATCCGACTAAGTAGAACTGGCAACTAATCTCGAAATGGACCTCCAGTTAATGGTCGGTTCCCTGTTCATATATATATATATATATATATATATATATATATATATATATATATATTTCTAAACATATACTGTTAAATATAAGAGGCAATGAATGTCTATTATGTTTAATCATGAGCCGTTCTAAACGTCGTATTTAGGTTTTAATTTCAGTTGAAAATAAAGACAAAATTTCTCCAACATTTGGATAATTTTTTATTTATTTGGTTCTAAGCTTTCGGCTCACATGAGCCATCTTCAGAGAGGTTATTAAGACGGTAATACAGTAACATCCACCATCAGCGACGATTTTATTTTGTGTTGACATAAAACTCCGCTAGGCAACGGCAATAGTTACCAAAAATAACAAACGCACTTCGCAAATTTGCAATGCGGTTCTATGACGTCACACCGCGCGATAGCACGAAATGACAACATAACCATATATTTAAATGCAATGCAAGATTTAAACGTGATTTTATTAAGTGTGGGTTGTTTGGATTTAATGTAGATGACCTCCAATATCTGAAGATTCTTTTTACTTTGTGTATGAGTGAGGATTATTGTATTGTTGACTAAAATCTATCTGATATTACCTACATGGTTATGATTTTCTGAGAAATGTTGTTTAATTGTACTCTGATCAGAAAGATGACATGTAAGTGTACGTTTAGAACAGCTCATGATTAAACATAATAGACATTCATTGTCTCTTATATTTAACAGCATATGTTTAGAAAATTATTTGATGCTCGATACACTAAATGTACACACACACACACACACACACACACACACATGTATATATATATATATATATATAAAGAAAATCACACTCATAAAGGATAAAAAACATCTATCAATATTGTGATTTTTTTACCCCTTTCAACGATAATGCTATTAAGCTCAGCAGACGATATGAAAAGAATTAACAAAAAATATATAGGGAAAGCTTGTCTATATTATTTAATGAAACATGCATCAATGAAAAAATGCTGGCTAAATATACACAATATATACATCCTTCTGTCATGCTTGGTGGGGGGATGATAACCTGTGAGGAAACAGCTAATAATCCTCTCAAATATTTTGCCGTCATTTTTTATGGCAGGATTACACTCGTATATATATATATATATATATATATATATATATATATATATATATATATATATATATAGGGATTGATTGATTAATTGCATAAAAAATATACATTGACTGACTGAAAAGGAACTTCTACTTACAACTCTTTTTAGTATCATCACATTTGCATGAAACAAAATATATTGCAATCTTTAAAGTGATAGGATTCCACTGTCAATTTCTGTTTTTATTCCAAAGTGACAAGTGGAGGCACGTTATTGGATTGCAACTCGGATCGAGGAATCAGAGAGCCGAGTTCGAATTTCAGTCGAGTTCATTACATGCATGTTCTGTACTTTTTTTAAAAATCGTATCACCCCGAGCAAGGCGGTAACGCCACTGATGCGCAGTGGGCTACGTAATAGTGAAAAGATTGGAAAAGATAAAGCCGGGAATCACATCCTAAACAGGGAACAAGGGATGAGCCTCTTAACATGTTCAATAGACGTGGATGGAGTGTGAACCGGGCGATAGATAGATCTATCTACTCCAATTGAAAATAAAAAAACACAGTGAGAAGATTGGAAAAGAGAAAGCCGGAAACCACATCCTAAACAGGGAACAAGGGGTGAGCCTCTTAACCTGTTCAATAGACGTGGGTGGAGTGTGAACCAGGCGATAGATAGATCTATCTACTCCAATTGAAAAAAAAGAAACATAGCGAGAAGATTGGAAAAGAGAAAGCCGGGAACCACATCCTAAACAGGGAACAAGGGATGAGCCTCTTAACCTGTTCAATAGACGTGGGTGGAGTGTGAACCGGGCGATAGATAGATCTATCTACTCCAATTGAAAAAAAAACACAGATGAGAAGATTGGAAAAGATAAAGCCGGGAACCACATCCTAAACAGGGAACAAGGGATGAGCCTCTTAACCTGTTCAATAGACGTGGGTGGAGCGTGAACCGGGCGATAGATAGATCTATCTACTCCAATTGCCGCCCATCGAACTCTAAACTATTTACAATCACGGTGAATAGTTATTACCTTAGGGAGACCCAGTGCCATGAACGCCTACTGGACCTTAAACTGAAGCCAGACCACAAGTGGATTTCGTACATACGATACATCGCTAAAAACGCTGGAAAAATGGTTGGCTCCCTGTTCTGCTTCAATAAATACCTGACTCTTCGTGCTGTCATCTACCATTACAAAGAACCAAATAAAGCCTAAAATATTCCCCGGCATGACAGTAAACTGCATCCGGCAGCAAGGTCTGATTGAGAGGTTGTGAGGAGCATAGAACCACCTCTTAATTGCTGTTGTTCTCAGGCCCACCCTGACCCGAGATGGTAGCACCTGTTAGGGTCCCAGCTATGGACAAATAGTTAAACCCCAAACTGAGGTCAAAACACTATGAAAGCATAAAAATAGACTTTTATAGAAATATATACATTTTTGAAGGAAAAATATTGCCAACAATGCATTTTTAAAGAAAAAATTATTACCATAACACATTTTTGAAGGAAATAAAAATTATTCTCAGCAAAACATTTTTGAATACAAAACTCGAAGACATTTTCAGTTTTCTAAAATAAAAAAGGATAAAAACAAAAAAAAATCATTAAAATCTGACTAAATCAACCTTCTCATTATAACTGAACATTAAAAATACCTTAATTTACTCTGACTCTTTACGTCTTGTTTTCTTCTGCCCTCCCTTATTGCTTTTAATCTGCCCTGTGAGTATTAAATTTTCGAAGCTCTCTTTCCACATATGTGCACTAGAAATTTCAACTGTTTCTTTCTGATGTTTGGTGTAAGTGTCTATTTTGCTGCCATTTTCTCTAAAACTTCGGTCTATGGTATTCTCAGCATCCTTCTGTAGAGCACATTACTGTAGTTACAAGTTTTCTTTACTTGTGAGAGAAATGTTCAGTATTTACTGCCATATAGGATTTAAGCGTAAGTATTACAAATGCTATCAATGCTTAGCTTTGAACAAAGTAAGTTTAGTCTGAAATACTTCTGGAAGTATGAAAAGGCAGTTGAATTTCAAAGGCTGTATGGAAAAGAATTTCTTTCAGACACCTCAATACGGGGGTTAAGTTTGAAGCTGATGGTACTGTACAGGATGTGCTCAAGACCATAGATATTAACCACGCTCTGTGAAGCAAAAAAATGTGATGGAAGTTTTTTACAGAAGTCCAAGAAAACTATCGAAATGTTGATTGCTGCTTTTGATGACACCGCTTCGCGTTGTCACCAATGCTTGGATCGTCATGGACATCAATTTCAAAACATGCGATGACAAAATCTTAAGAACATGAATTTATAATAAATACTGTCTTCATATGCATTATTTAAATTACATATTATTGGTTCTAGTTGCTTGAGTCCTGGGTAAGACGGTAAACTGCATCCGGTAGCAAGACCTCTGATTTCGAGGATGCGAGGAGCATGGAACCAACTCTTAATTGCTGTTGTTCCCAGGTCTACCCTGATTCGTGGTGGTAGCACCTGTTAGGGTCCCAGCTATGGGCAAATAGTTAACTCTTCAAACAGGAGTCAAAACACTATGAAAGTATAAAAACATGAAATATATACATAAAAATTTTTGAAGGAAAAATATTACCAACAAAACTTTTTTGAATTAAAAATATTACAAAGAAAACATTTTTAAAGGAAAAATATTACCAACAAAATGTTTTTGAAGGAAAAATGTTACCAACGAAAATATGTTTTTGAAAAAAAAATGTTGCCAACAAAATTACGTTTTTAAAGGAAAAATGGTACCAACAAAAATACGTTTTTGAAGGAACTAATGCTTCGGCATTAAATGACCCCAAGGGGTTGATAAGCCGTAAAACAAACCAAACCAAACTAGTTGCTTTAATTATTTCTTGAGATAGATTCAAAATGTGCGTACATTTTTTGAGACACCATCTATATGTAACTCTATTTGAGACACAATCTATATACAATTCTATTTGATACACCATCTATATGCAACTCTATCTGAGACACCATCTATATGTAACTCTATTTGAGACACCATCTATATGCAACTGTTTCTCAGACACTATCTATATGCAACTCTTTTTCAGACACAGTCTATATGCAACTTTATTTGAAATGCTGTCTATATGCAACTCTTTTTGCCACTAGTCAAATGTTAATCTCACTTATATAAATCAATATTTAAGATTGAGACGAAATAAAGTTGTGAAAAAGCCGAGAGATTCGCACGCGCACTGGTGTCCCTTCTACTCACCACACCATGCAGAGACGATAGCCACCCCACATGCACATCTCTTCCCGTCCTGTTCACTACGACTCCGCGTCTCCTTTTTTTCCTGCCTCAATAACGACCCGTTCCTACCTTATATGATATTTCTCTTTTGGCGCCATTTTCTTTGCCAACTTTTCCTGACAATAGGCCCTCAAGTGGCATTGCGCCAATTTCCTCTGCGAGTTTCTTGTTGTCTTTGTTGATTTTTGGGGGCGAGTTTCCTTGTGTAGAAGCGACCGGCAGTGGCACCAGTCGACAAGCAAATATGGCTTACCCTGCGCTAAACACACGTCGATGGCCGACGAAACGTGCAATCGTTTGTCAACTCATCCTACAAGAAAAAAAGAAAAAAAAGAACAAAAAAAAAAAAATGAAATTTAATTTCCAAAATAAAGCAGAGAAAAATAAACTCATATGAACGGAATTTTTTTGTGCCATCGCTGCTTGGCATCCAAAATGGTATGAAAAAATATAAAATTTTCAGGCGCTACTATTCATCAGTTTTAACATAAATATTGTGGTAGAAAGTAATATATCATTATTTTTATAAATTATGAACAATTTTAAGAGAAAGAAGTATAAAAACAGTGGAAAATATTGATTTAAAAATTACTATTATAATTAAAAGAGAAAACATTGTACTAAAATGAAAATATATAGAAAGTGCTTTAATCACTAAACCATCCGCAGTAAATTTATGTCCAGCTCCTTGCAATGTTTCACCATTTTTTTTGCAGATTTATTATCACACTGTGGATCAGTTAATTAAAAACTGGTGGAAACATACAAACAAATACCTGACTCCTCGTGCAGTCCTCTACCTTTACAAAGAACCAAATAAAGCCTAAAATATTCCCCGATATGACGGGAAACTGCATCCGGCAGCAAGGTCTGATTGGGAGATTGTGAGGAGCATAGAACCACCTCTTAATTGCTGTTGTCCTCAGGTCCACCCTGGCCCGGAATGGTAGCACATGTTAGGGTCCCAGCTATGGACAAATAGTTAGCCACCCAAACTGAAGTCAAAACACTATGAAAGCATAAAAATAGACTTTTATAGAAATACTAGCAGTATAGCCCGGCGTTGCTCGGGGTAATGAAAGCTTTAAAACTAATCTATGGTCCTGGAGCTCAGACTCTTTAGACGTTGACACGAAAGACTAAAAAGCAATAGTTGTTTCCAGTTAAAGCGAAACCGTAGACTGAAAGAAAAATGAATGGATGTAAGTCAAATTTTGATTTCCTGGTATCGATACCAAATAAGTTTTTTTCGTCGTAAACTGAATTTTGAAGGCTAAATAAGTTCTCTGAGTAAATAATATCATGGCTGAGACTAAGAACTACAATTATACCTACTTAGAGCCAAACCCGAAGCAAAAACTAAAATAAAAGCGCTGAAAAAATACAGACATACAGCCGGATAAACAGACACACACACAAACATCTTGCCATATATATATATATATATATATATATATATATATATATATATATATATATATAATAGATTTTCTGCACTATTGTAAGAACTGCAACCTTGAAACTTCTGAATATGGTTTCTGATGTCTTTGTCTATGAGTGTATCAAATTTGATTAAAATTGGACCACTCCTTCTATAACCCGATTTTTTCGATTATCGATTTTCGATATTTATCGGGGGTACCTCGACACAAAACCTAGCTAAGAACACTCGCAGACGCTTATAGCACAACTGTGTAAATTTTCAAAAGAATCGGTTCAGCCGTTTCGGAGTCTATAAGTAACGGACACACACACACACACACACACACACACACAGACAAAGTTTTATTTATAAATAAGTTAAGATTATTTACACTATTTACATTTAAATTATTATCCACACCTTTGTTCTTATGACATCATTTCAGCTGATGTGTACACTGACTTTAATGAGGTGTATACTGATCTGAGTAAACTACGGTGAATTCCAAACTGAACCCTTTATCTAATTTACAGAGCGCAGGTTGTTTTCATTCCACTGTCAATGGTTGAGTCGACAGTTCCCTGTAGGTTACCCAGCTCGTTATATACCTGATGAAGACAAGCGGGTACAACAATTGAAACGATATTTTTCCGAAGTTACCCTGAAAAATAAGAAGGAACAAATGAGCTTAGTTTCATGCTTAAAATAGGCTCATTTTTTTTAAAATTGTCTGAACATTGTGAAGCTAGGAAAAAAAGTATAAGATTGGTGTAGATCAGTTACATTTTTTAAAATATTCATTATACCCCCAAGTAAGGCAATAAGACCATTAAGAGAGTTACTTGAAATTAAAGAGAATAAGAATATTTTTTGTGAGGAGAAAGGACAATAAAATAACCAATTGCAGGAAGACAAAAGGTGGTAACTGACATTGCATATAAAAATTTAAAGATTGTAAGTGACAGGGAAACAAAAACTCTGAAGAGAATTCTACGGGCGAAAAAAACACATTAGAATAGAACTTACGGTTACATCTCGCGATTTCAATCGAAAAACGATGATAAATAATTTCCAATCTAGTCAGTCAGTTCAGTGCCATACGCTTGGGCGATCATGTCTCGAAAGAGACATGACTGACTGGGCAGAAGATTATCCCGCAGTAGGTTGCCATTGCGTTCTGCGGTAGACTGGTTGCCGACCAAGGCTATAGAACCCAATCTGTCCTATTATTTAACCCATAACTGGAAGGAAGAGACGGATTAATACCTTTCCCAGGGGTATTTGCGCGTAAGTGAATACAATGAATTCAGCTGGAATTCGAACTCGGCTCCCCGATTTCTCGTTCCGAGCAGATATCCAATGCACCACAACGCACATCCCCAATCTAGTAGTACGCTTAAATTCATGCGGTTGGTGTAGCAAATAAGGGAACGACTTTTATAAAAAATACTTATAGAGAAAGACAGGAGACCTTAGACATGTTAATTGTGAAGTTTGTAGTGTTCGAGAAAGCATCCTCTCAGGAGTCTGTTTCTTAAAACAGCAGCTCTTTTGTTCGAATGAACCTTTATTTTTCTTACTAATGGAATACGAAGGAAATGACGATGGTTTGTTCCTGTGTACATAGCATTGCGGGGCGTAGCTGTGATGGTCTGAACTGGTGGAACTAAAAAATGTAGATCGCCTGAATATTTTGTATGAAAATAGCGATAGAGGCGTGTGGCTTTACGTTTGCGGGAAGAAGAGCTGTAGGTTGAAAAATAATACATCGCCTACAAAACAAAATGCTTTCAGTCCCTGTCCAGGGTGGAAAGTGAGGATTAAGTAACCCCAGTCCAGATATGGAAGCAATACCTCATTTTTAATCTGATCAGCCTTTTCTTTTAATCATTTCACACCAAACAAGGCAATAAAGCCTCTAAAATGAAAGGACACCTTTTAAATATAAATTGAAGCAGGTGAAGTCAGGTACTTTCTGGGAGATCTTCAGCAATGGATCGTACATATGAGTTTTGCTTGAGGTGAACATGAGACTCAATAGACGCTCAATGCAGAGAAATTTTAAATTAATTTTTTGAAAATTTTAAATTAATAAAATAATTTAAATTTTTACAAGGTTTTGCATTAATTTATGAATATACACAGTATTTTAGTTAGGTTGGTTAATTTGTTTAGTGGCATATCAACACTTCTATGGGACATTTAATGCCGAAATATAAATATTTGGTACGTAATTTTATGCTTTCAGCTACAGGTATTTTGCACATAATTTTATCCTTTAAGAGTAAAGGTCAGTCAAGTACCATACGTGATAAACGCTTTGGGCGATCATGTCTCGAAAAAGACATGACTGACTAGGCGGAAGATTATCCCGCAGTAGGTTGCTATTACTTTCTGCGGTTGCCAGCCAAGGCTATAGAACCGAATCTGTCCTGTTATTTAACCCATAACTGGAAGGAAGAGACGGATTAATACCTTTCCCAGGGGTATTTGCGCGTAAGTGAATGCAATGAATTCAGCTGGAATTCGAACTCGGCTCCCTGATTTCTCGTTCCGAGCCGATAACCACTGCACCACGAGAGTAAAGCTATGCGTTTTAAATGTATATTTTGTAAATTGATGTTAGTAAGTTTACTATAAAAAATGTATTTTTAATTTTTTTTAGTTTGCATTGTCATTCTGCTATAAAAATATATTCTGTTGATTTTTGTTTGGGGTTCACTATTTGCTTATACTTTAACAAGTACTATCAACCCTGTCAACGCAGATCTGGGAACAAAAGCGATTAAGAGGTGGTCCCACACTTCTGAAAACCTCCAGTCTCCTGAACAGAGGCCTCGCTGTCGGATGTAGCTTATTCTCATACCTAGGATAACAAAGTGTAGTGGTTTTGCTTTTATTTGACTAAATTAAATTGTCAGTGTAAAAAAATTGTTTCCTAAGATGTTAAATGATGTACTAAAAATCAGAATTTTTTACAATTTGCTTTGTCTTGCAGAATTCTCTACTGTGGCATGTAGGGTATAATTGATGGATAATTGTGCAGCTTCAACTCAGTTATCATGCCGGAAATTCAGAATTCGAAACTTTAGTCATTAACATGGTCTGAACACCGATTAGTGACAATTTTGGGAAGTACGCAACAATTTCAGCAACCCAGAAGAGAAAGTATGTATCAGGATCGGTGCAAAGGTATTTTAAAAAATAAGTTACTTATTAAATGTGACTTCCCTCTGTCTTTTTTATAAGTATTTTTATGGTAACTGCTCTGATAAGCTTTTTCCCTTGGTACCTCGACCATATGAATTTACTCATGTTACTAGATTGGCGTTAAGGTCCCACCCTTTAACCGTCAAAATAATTAAATGTAACCCCTCTTCTATTTTTCTTTTTCTCGCACTTCCCGTTTGTGAAACTCCCTTCCATTTGCTTACTTCCCTGATAGCTACAATCTCCAAAAGTTTAAATGTTACCTTCTTCTATCTCTTTGATTACCATCCATCTTTATTCTTTCTTCGACATCTCTTGTAGCTTGTTTTTTCTCTCACTGTAATCCCCTGAGCAGCAGTAGCGGTCGGGCCTTGCTTGAGGTAAAATGATTATAAAAAAAATTCATATGAAATAAAATATTTATTTTGACCTCATTATGTACAATAATGATGGCGATATTGGTAAAGAATTCAACTAGAAAAATAAATACAATGTACTTAAATACAAATTAGTGACCTGTCATAACAGATCATTCCGTATTAAATAAATCAAAAATATTTTGTGGCTTGTTTTAACATGAACTTATGATTTTTATTGTTAAAAAGTTGAATAATTCTAACACATTTAGTTTATTGATAAACGGTAGTGAATTTTATATAGTGTTTTTTTTCATGACTTTTACAAAAGAATTTCACGGATTTGGACGAAAAATAAAAGACGCCGAATGACGTCAAAATCAAGAAATTTTTTAAAATGGTTGTGTCTGAGTTAATTTGTAATGTGTATAAATGTAAGTAGAATAAAATAGCGAAGGTCACAAAGCACTGCCCGTGGCTACCAATCAAGATTGCTATGACCCTGTCGGGGACTAGTACGTACTGGATCTGGTTTGTATACTTTAGTAAATGTGAATCTTACATATTTGAGTTTTTTAGGTGGTCAAATGCTAAATTTTATCCTTTTTTTTTGTTCCTCTAAACCAGGGCTTTTCAAATTGTGGTTCGCGGACCACAAGGGGGTCCGCAAGGATAAGATAGGGGGTCCGTGGATTAACTCATCACGTGAAATTCAAAGTAATTTAAATTTAATTTTGTTAGATTTTGCATCAACATACAGTACTAATTTATTTTATTTGAACACTTATGTCTAAAGTAAGCTTAAAACCAGTTTTTACTACGTTAATGCAAAACTATAAGCTATTTTTAGTAAAAATTTATGTATAAATTTCATAAGCGTTTATAGTGGAAAAATAAAGGGGTCCGTAAGTCAAAAAGTTTGAAAACCCCTGCTCTAAACTGGCAATTTTTTCATAAAGAAATGTGGCCCCTGAACTGGCTCAGTACGCCTTCTTAGTTTCACGTTTTCTATTGACATGAAGTGGATTATATTGAATCAATTGCTACTTTTGCTACTAAGAAGCTGTATTGTGCCAGACAATTTTTCGTATCAGTATCCATCTTGTATATTTATAAATCTACCATTCGTTCGTGCATTTAGTATTGCTGCTATATCTTGTTTGGTGCTATCTCGTACTTCTAGACAAAATCCTAAGACGAGTCTGTAACGTTATGATCTCGACTTCAGTCCCTTTCCCATCACTGAAACATGTCTTCCCTCTGTTTTTTTTTAATAAATATTTTCATAGCAATTTTTCTAATAAGTGCTTCTTCTCCACCGCATGAACGTAAGCCTTTTACTAGATTGGAAACTATGTCTAATCGTTTTACAGTTGAACTAGCTAGATGTGACCGTTAGTTCTGTTGTAATAGTGTTTCTTTTTTTTTTTCACATTTATCAATTCTGCAATTATCGTCCGGTTTCTTGTTTCACTGTCACCTGCAATCTCTAAAAATGTTAAGGAACGTCAATCGCCATCTTCTGTTCTTCCAAATGTTGTTATTTGTTGTCCCTTCTCCTTACTAGTTTTCTTTTTTTTTTCATTCTTTTACACCAATCTTTATTGCCTTGCTAGGGGTGAAAGAACTATTGAAAAGAAATGCCGACTTGTCTATACTATTCTATTATTCTCTTCTAATGTTCTATTCTATTATTCTGTTTTCTAGTGTTCTATAGTATTAAGCTTATAAGTCTGACAAAGATTAGTTCAAAATGCAATGTTATTTACTATTTTTTTGTCTTCCTGAATGCTATTATTTTATTGTCTTTTCTTTACAGTAAAATCTTCTCATTCTTTTCCATTAACCTGTGTCTTAGTGGCATGATTGCATTGTTTGGAGTGAAATGATTAAAAAAAAAAGATTTACTTAAACAATTTTCGATTCTTCGGTGTTGTAAATATCTAAGTGTATACTCTATTTTCTTTGATGATTTTTTTTAGCGATATTTCAACCTCTATGGGATATTTAATGCCAAAATCTAAATATTTTGAACATAGTTTTATGGCTTCAAATGTGTGATCAACTCCGAATGACTCTTCAAGTTCAGCTTGCGTCTGACATTAGTCTTCATAAGGTAATACCTCCAATTTTTAATCTTCAATCTTTTTCGGTCTCTTTTCAATATCAAAATCAATATTTTTTAAAGCGTCTAAACCAATACCGCATGTTGTTTCCGACAGAGCATAGTCGCCATAAGTCTCAACAAGAATTTCTTTTGAGTAGAGTAGTGCAGTAAATTTCCCCGCAAATACACTTTCTTTGCCACAAAATCCGACATGTTTATTGCTATGAAAAACAAAGTTGTTTACACTTCGGCGAAATGACAATAACTGAATTTCAAGCCTGTGTATATTACTTCCTTATAGATGCGTTACCATCTGAAACTACACGTTCTGGGAACGCTGTCTGTTTGAAAACAGCGATCCCTTATTCAAGGTCCTAATAGATTTAACCTTAAGTTTTATTCTAATAGTTTATTCTCTCGGACTTATCACCTGTGGAACTCTCTTCACACTGCCTACTTTCATGTAAACTACGATATTATAAATTAAATCTAATGTCACGAGCCATTTTATTTATTTTATTTTTATTTATTTATTTATTTGATTTATTTATTTTATTTTTTTTATCCTGTTCTTTTATTGTCCTACTTTTCTTTGACTCTCATTAATTTCTTGCATCTTAGTGTCTTTATCGCTTTGTTTGGGTTGAAATTATTAAAAAAATTATTCTGTCACCTTGAATCTTGTTCTTTTTTATTGTTTTGACTCTATAATATTTTCTCGGTTTCCTTCACACTTGCGTCTTAGTGGCTTTATTGCCTTGTTTGGAGGTGGAATCATTAGAAAATCTTTTTTTATTGTTTTTTTTATTATTATTCTTTCTCTTCTGCAATGTTTTCTCAGTTTCCTTCACTCAGAGTAAATCCTTTGTATCATAGTGGCTTTACCGCCTTGCTTGGGGTGAACTTTAAAAAAATTTGCTGTGTCCATGAATCTTATTCTTTTTATTGTCCTTTTTCCTTCGTATTGTTTTCTCAGTGACCTTCACCCGTTGTAACATCTTAGTGGCTATATTGCATTGCTTGGAGTAAATTAATAAAAAACAAAACACAGGTTTGAGAGATGACAAATATGTGTCGCCTCGTACGTTATCTATTTTTTGATTGGACAAATTAATCTTATAGAAGACTCTCAGAAGATTTGGTATTCTTTAAAAGAGTCGAATGAACCGAAACCTTTTATTTCGAAGTATTAATATTTTGCTTAATTCTAAGGTAAATGCTTTGATTTCATAATAAGGAATTCTAGAAATACATGGACGTGCGTTTTTATGAGTATTGTTACTATTCTACTGGATTGCAGCCACATCACGTTAAATCACCGAATCTGTACGATCACCGAAGTTAAGCAACAGCGAGCCTGGTCAGTACCTAGATTGGTTACCGCTTGCTGTAACTTTCGAAGTGCTGTGATGTAATGGATAACGGCTCAGAATTGAAAATCGGAGGTTCGAGTTCCAATTCCAGTGGGGTTCATTATATTACGCAAAAATACCCTTAGGTAAGGTATGAATCCACCCCTTCTCTTTTTCAGCTATGGGTTTATTAGTAAAAGTTGTATTAGTAAATCATTATTATCATTAAAAGATTCTTACAATTTCAAAATATTTTCTTGTTTTAAAAACCTGCAAAAGTTTGATAAACCATAAAAAGCAAATTAGTCAGTTCAGTGGCATACGTGATATCTGTTCAGGCGATCATGTTTCGAATGAGACATAACTGACTGACTAGAATATTTTCCCGCAGTAGGTTGCTATTACTTTCTGCAGTAGACTGATTGCCAAAAAAAGCTACAGAACCCAATCTGTTCTGCTATTTAACACATATCTGAAAGGAGAAGAGACGGATTAATATCTTTCCCAACTGGAATTCGAACCCGGCTCTATCGATTTCTAGTTCCGAGCCTATATCCACTGCACCACAACGTATATACTACTCAGCGAATGATCTAGATCATTATTCTCATTTTGGGGTTTTGTGAAAGGACTTCATTTCAAAATTCTAAACAACACTTCGAAGGGTCATGGGTGTGATGGTAAACTGCATCCGGCAGCAAGGCCTCTGATTGGGAGGTAATAAGGAGCATGGAACCACCTCTTAATTGTTCACAGGTCTACTTTGACCTGGAGTGGTAGCACCTGTTAGGGTCCCAGCTATGGGTAAATAGTTAAGCACCAAACTGGGGTCAAAACACTATGAAAGTAGAAAAAATAGTTTTATAGAACTATATATATAAAAATAGACATTAATTGAAAAATATATATTTTTGAAGGAAAAATATTACCAACAATACATATTTGAATACAAAACTAGAGGACATCTTCAGTTTTCTTAAAAATATTAAAATAAAACTTTCATCAAAATCTGACTAAATCAACCTTCTCACAATAACCAAACATTAAAAAAACAAAACAAAAAAACAAAAAACAAACAAACCTTAAAACCCCACCTTTTTGGCATTAAATAACACACATAGGTATATATGCCATTAAACAAAGCTCACTCTCCCTATCAAATAGTTAACCCCCAAACTGAGGGCCAAAACACTATGACAGTATAAAAATAGACTTTTATAGAAATATATACATAAAAATAGACTTTTATAGAAAAATATACATTTTTAAAAGAAAAATATTACCAGCAAAACTTTTTTGAATGAAAAATTTATTACCATAACACATTTTAAAAGGAAAAAAAAATATTGCTATAATACACATTTGAAGGAAAAATTATGACCAGAAATACATTTTTGAATACAAAACTAGAAGATATTTCCAGTTTTCTAAAATAAGAATAAAAATAAAAATAATTTTTCATCAAAATCTGACTAAATTAATTTTCTCACTATAAACGAACATAAAAAAAAAACAAACCTTAAAACTCCATCTTTTTGGCATTAAATAACCCACAGAGGTGTTGATATGCCGTTAAACAAAAATCAAACTCAAACTGAAAAACTACGATGGATGTAGTGTGCAAAGTTGTGGATAGCAATTCGAATAATTCAAGGAAGAATGACAGGATTTTATTACAGAACTTTAAATACCACTTCAAAGATGTGAGACTGTAAATATGTTATTTGGCTGAAGTAAATATATAAACTGGATTTGCGTGTAGTGTAAGAAATATCAACACGGAACTTCAGATGGGCTGTAATGATTTCTTGAAAGGAATTAAAATCTAGTTTTATGCAATAAAACAATAAGATTGAAACGATACTTTTTTTTAGTATAAGCAGAAAATAAACTTCTGTTGTATTATTTAGATCCAATTCCCAAAATTAGTTTTCTGTCTGAGTTCCTGAACTCTGTTTTTATCCTTGAGATCGAAACCTGATCATTATTTTCGTTGCTTTTCTCTTTGAATCTTAGAAAAAACATCTAAAAAAAAAAAAGAAACAAAGTGTCTAATATAAAAAAAAGTTAATTTTCAATATGCCAATGGTTCAGAATTAAATCAAATGTAAAAGTAGCCTTTTCTGTGGTGAGCACGACGATAGCCCCACCTACAATTGCTTTAAACGCTGTGAGTTATCGTCCTTGTTTGGTTGTCAGTATTGTCTTGTTAACGTTTTCTAATATCGATTATTGTCCTAAGCCGTTAAAAGGCTTTTACAAGCAATGCACAAATGTGCGACATGATTGAAGGCGGAATTGGTGATCCTTAAGCACGACTGAATTAAAATGAGACCGAAGCAGTCCGAAGAAAAATCCGCGGAAGAGAATAGGAAAAGTATGGAGATGGGGAGATAGATCGATAGGAATAAACAGAAATAATAGATAGATAGATAGATAGATAGATAGATAGATAGATAGATAGATAGATAGAGATAAGAGCACACACACACACACACACACACACACATATATATATATATATATATATATATATATATATATATGGTTGGCCAAAAGCAGGCTTGTAGTTGTTTCATAATTTGTGTTACGTTTTAGATCTAATTTATCCAAATTATAATTCCGATCTGTTCTTTCAGCAAGATGGAGCCCCTCCCCATTATGCTTTGGCAGTAAGGGACTACCTTAACCAAACATTCCCACAGCATTGGTTCGCAGAAGAGACAGCATCGAATTTCCATAACGTTCCCCGCACCTAACACCAATTGATTTCTTTTTTGGGGGTGTAATAAAGAACAAAGTTCATGAGAGAAATCCCCACACAGTGGACGAATTAAAAGTGTACATCTCAGAAGTATTTACTGAAATTGATGCAGATCGCGATTTGTGTCGTGGTGTCAAAATGTTCTGGAGAGGTTCGGGGAATATTCCAATGTTGAAGGAGGACATTTTAAGCACTTAAGAGATTAAACTGGACTAAAAAGTGTAAGTAAAGTGTTAAACAAATGTATATAAACAGTATTGAACAAATATGATTGTAACAAATCAATAAATATAAAGTAATAGAATGTTTGAAAAATGTAATGTGCATCCCTACTAAGTGTTAGGCCTACTTTTGGACCCCACCCTGTGTATATGTTGCGTAATTTTTTGGGGAAGCAATCCCTCTTTTATACACGTTTCATTTAAACCGATTGACTGCAATTAAGTTTTTTTTAATTTTTTAAATTTTTCTTGTGTTCTTGTAATTTTTTCTGAATTGAAATTATGCATTGGAGTAGATAGATCTATCTATCGCCCGGTTCACACGCCACCCACGTCTATTGAACAGGTTAAGAGGCTCATCCCTTGTTTCCTGTTTAGGATGTGGTTTCCGGCTTTCTCTTTTCCAATCTTCTCACTTCGTTTTTTTTTTCAATTGGAGTAGATAGATCTATCTATCGCCCGGTTCACACTCCACCCACGTCTATTGAACAGGTTAAGAGGCTCATCCCTTGTTCCCTGTTTAGGATGTGGTTTCCGGCTTTCTCTTTTCCAATCTTTTCACTATTACATAGCCCCCTGCACATAAGTGGCGTTACCGCCTTGCTCGGGGTGATACGATTAAAAAAGAAAAAAATGTAAAAATTGTCTAAATGTTCCGTATACCCCAGCACTTTCGGCTACACTTTTAGCCATTATCAAGAATCAATTGACAGCTTTTAAAGAACTCTCCTTTCCTAAAAAAAATCCACTAAAAGCAGAAAAAAAATTACGTTACAGTCAAACATGAGGACATAAAAAGACCAGAAAAATAACATCCTTGAAAATGGCCTGTGAAGAGGATGAAAGCTCCTGGAAAGTCGAATATTATGAAACATTTTTACATTCCTTATCTCCAGCAATAAGGAAACATGTAAGAATAATGGAAAAATTAAATAAAAAATTAATAAAATTTTCCTTGTCGGTTGTTTTTGCGAAACATATATATATATATATATATATATATATATATATATATTGCAACATTGGTTTCAACCTTTCGGTATCTTCAGGAGTTTTACACACACACACACACACACACACACACACACACACACACACACACACACACACACACATATATATATATATATATATATATATATTTCATTCGTACGTCAGTCGATTAAGAAATCTTAGTTTCAATCTTTCGGTATCTTCAGGCATTTTATATCAACTGATTCTTCAACGCGTTTTTTTCAAACGCACAACAGTAACTTTCAGAGCACACAACTAGAAGTTCAAAATATTGGAGGGGCCGGTTAAGAATAGTAAACAGTTTCATCCAGGTTTGGATGATCCTAAAATATATTTTCTGATGTCCTTACATCCGGACATTACTTCGGACCTTTCATTTAGTAACCTTTCTCGTTCTGGAAATAATATATCTAACTTCTCTTCTTGGCACAATCTGCAGACATCAGCACCGTTGTAAAGTATGGCATTTTTAAAAAAAATATGCTCCATGTTATATCAGGGTCTTTGCCATTTTTTTTCCACACGTGACTGGCTAGCTTAGTACAATTTTTAAGGCGTTCTAACTTGAATGTAGATTTGTGATTATACCAACGATTTTTAAAATTCTCTTCAGTACATCCTAGTTATATTTTCTGTCCATCTGTATCATGTACTTCTGCTGCGTATATATATATATATATATATATATATATATATATATATAAACAAATTAATGCACAAATGCCTATATTATAATAGAGAGGATCAGTCCACTTATATGAAAATGACTGCTAAACATTCTCCTCACAGATGAAAAAGAAACGGGAAGCAACATCAATGTGGTTCTACAGAAGGATACTGAGAATTCTATGAACTGAACATGTGAGCAACGACGAAGTTTTAAAGAGAATGCAATCGAAAAGGAAACTTATATTCAACATCCAAAAGAAACAGTTGAAAT